>BJBW01006524.1:0-16309 GCA_004320125.1 Scolopax mira
TGAGAGGCATGCTCTGACATGCTCTGGCTGGTCCTGCATTGGCAGGGGAGTTGGACTAGATGATCTCTATGGTCCCTTCCAACTCCAAAAATTTCAGTGATATTCAGTGATATTCTTAGGTTTTAATAATCTGCTGTTTTATTTAAAAAATATTTTTAACAATTATTTTTTTTTTTTTACTCAACAGTCATTCTACACAGCATTTCTGTCATAAATATATCTACATCTAAACAGACAGTCCCAGTCACTGATTTGCATAGTTGCAGCCAAAACATTTCCAATTTGGTACTGATATTACTAAGCAGTATCACTCTCTCTTATAAAAATATTTTGTTGCTACCAACTGTGATACTCCTTCTACTGCACGGTTTCCTGGTGGAAGCTTCCATCTTTCCTACTCTTGCTCCTACGATGGCTTTTCTAAACCATTGCTGATGAACTGGACAGGGCTGAAAGATTTACTGACTGATACATAGCAAGATACAATATCACTTTAAGTTATTATATTTTAGGCTAGACTATACATGTAAATTTTTAATACAAATGATGAACCGCAGGATAATCAGACAGATGCAAAACAATATACAGTATGAGGAAGTACTTATGCTTTATTTTTACTTCTTACACGTGTTTCTCTAAAACTCAAATTATCCCTTGACTAGTGGAAGACAATCTGTTAATTGAAAGCTAGGCTACTTTTCTCTTTCTCAAGGCCCGATTTAGACTAGATTTCAAAAACTAAATAAACAACAGTCTGCCTGCCCATTAAAAAGGAGCGTGTCAGGTTTCTGTGTATTTAAGTCTTTTAAATAATCTCCACTTAACTGTTCACGAGGGGCCATGTAATCTTTAAGGACTTAGATTGCTGTCGCCTTTTGGCCCAGAGTGATGGGGATGTGCTTTGGTGTTGCAGGGTGGGAAGGATTTGCTCACTGAAATGCAGCTGCAGGTAAACCAGCAGCCTGTACTCTATGCTACTGGCACTATGTATGTTTATACATATTTATATATATGTATATTTTAAAACTGCCTACACTGGCACATTTATTAATACAAAACCCGTAACAGATGCGCTGACTAGTTAAATACGGATATTATTTTTTTTTTAAGTGGAATAAGCTGTCCCTCTACAAATTGTCTGCATTGCAAAGCTTAGCAAAGGCTGGGTGTGTAGAAGATGTGTGTGACCCCCATGCATTACAGCTTGGCACCCCCCCTCTGTTCCCCAGGACCCCGCAGGACTCTCCCACCGCTGTGCTCCTGCTGCCTGTGGTGGCCACTCTGGGTCCTTGGGAGGAAAACTGACACTTAGAGGTTTACAGGCAGGAAAACCTGTGCAGAAGGGTGGCTCCCAGTGCTGGGATGAATTGGGGAAAAAAGCCTGGAGAGGAGAAGGTTAGCAGACCCCACAGTGGTGGAACATAGAGTAGCCATGCTTGGATCACTGGAGTGCTGTGCACCCCTAACCTCTGCTTAAGGACCAAGGTCGTGTCACAGAGGATGTCCCACATCAGCAACTGAGAGGAGGGGTTCCTCTTGGCTTCGAGGGCTTTTCCTCCTCTTCTGCAGTTCTCCTCCGGTGGGTCCCCTGTTGTACCTCTTACCTGACTTGGCAAAACTCAAATTCAACATGTGGCTGCAGAGTCAGAGGAAAACCTGTAAAGAAACGTCAATAGCCTGGAAAAAAATGTCCTTATCTGCGTTGCTGTTCCATGTGAGTGAAGAATATGCAATGGTCAAAGAGGAGAGAATAAAACATGTAATAGAGCAATGGCTGCTGTGAGCAAAAGTGTCACAAGTTCTGTGTCACAAGAAAAAAAACCAGCCCGTCGAGGTGTGGTTAAAGATTCAGTCACAGCAGCCCTGCACAAGGGTATTAAAATGAAAGTTGCGCCGTCGAGATTAATCTGGTATTTCCTGCCTTTTTAATCAGACTTTTGAAAGTGTGTGCGAGTCGCCGTGTGTGTGGTCACACGCTGGTGTGTCGTTCTAGCACCGACTCTGCGTTGAATGGCTATAAATCATGAGGGTTTTACGAGCTCAACCCAAAGAATATTCACAGACTCAAAATCTCCAGAGAAAAGTACAGAATTTTTACATGAAATTTTTACTCTTGCAGTGGTTTTAAATATATCAGTAGATGCGTCTGGCTCAGGATGTTGTTGAGCTTAAAATAGTTGGAGGCTGGGGAAACAGTATGTTTGTTCTGTTATTACTCTTTCCTGGGTACCTGTGTCACTGCATCAGGCTGGGTAGAGGGTGAGATGAACCTGTGCTCTGCCTCAGGACATCCATTCCTGTGTCACCGTAACTTAATACTGCAAAGTAAATAAAGGCAAATTCTTTGAAATAGTTTTGAAGTTTTAATGCTGGCACTGCAAATACCTTAGAAATAAAAAATGCCCCCAGTAAAATAACTGTTTATGCTTATCAAAGGGAAGTGGAGCATCTTGCCTTTCTTTTGCAGGATGTAAATAAGAAAACCACGTTTTAATTTAATTGTAGTTTTGGAAAAGATAACTTAAAAGGAGGAAGATTTGAGAGATCATTCAACTTTTCATGAAAAGGCTGCCCTATTGGTATCGCTGCCTCTGCTTTGCCGTGGGGGAATGCTGGGCTCAGTCAGGCAGATGGTCACTGGAGAGACTATTTTTTTTTTTTTTTGTTTTCCTTAAATGTTCATTGAAAAAGTTGCTTCTGAACTGAGTCTTTCCATGCCATATTTCAGCCCCAAGCAGATTTTTACGGCTGAGTAATAAACCCCTGGAAATGGGGTTTTATAATGGAAAATGCAACTTAACCTTAAGTAGAACAGCACCTTACAATAACACGTATTTGGAACCTACAAAATCCCTTGCTCCCAAGGGTGGTGTTATAGTGAGAAGGAGTGTAGTAACAGTTTAATTTATCGTAAATACATAACATATTTTATGATGATTTGATTGTGTTGAAAAATTTCACCTTATAGATTTTAATAAAGCAACCTACTGGTAAACTTATTGCAGTTGGCTTTCTTTTCCTTTGACTAAGGGTCTCGGCAGAGTGAAGCATAAATGACTTAGTTTTAGAAGCTGGTTAATAAAAAATAGATTTCCTTTCCCTTTGACTTGTTTATGAAGCTGAAAAATGACTAGGCAGGTCAGTGGTGTGTGGCAGAGCTAATTTCTACGGTTCTTCAGCTGGCAATGAGTAAAACATTATTATTGTTAGGCTGAATAATCCATTTTCCTTTGTGAACATGAAATGCAATAAACCATCTAATACATCTATCAAAACCAGGAAAATTCCCATCTTCTGCAAAATGGGAGAGAGAGGTAAATGTGGACTATGATTCCTTTGGGGTAAACTGGTCACCAGGAGTGCCCCGTACCGGGGACAGATCGGTGTCACTTTCTTAGTTTGCAGTGGTGTGGTGAGAGCTGTGTCCTTGGCCGTGCTCTGCCTAAATTGAAGTGGCCCCAAGGGGTGCCCCAAATCAAAGCAGAGTTCCTGTAGACAGTGTCTTGCCCAACAACCAACCTAACATTTGTGATACTTTCCTCATGAAATAAGGATATTTAATTTTCAGCTTCTTTGGTCTTCCCGTCCTCTGCAATTTATAAATTAGAAATTGAGAAGCAGAAGTTATTTTACTGTGCATTGTTGTGTTTCATTATTATGTTGTTCTTATCTACGTTACAATACTTTAAAGGGGAAATAAAGGTGTTATTTGGCTTAATTTGTTGTTTGGCTACCAGTAGGATTGTTTTAATTAAACTTGGGAGGACTTTTGTATCAAGCATGTATTGTACACTGACGCTGTATACTGATAATAAAAGTAATAATTTAAAAAATGCTTTTTACATAAAGCTATGGTGGGTATAGATGAAACTTAACCCTGTACGCCAAGACCTTAAAACTGGGCAAAAGTTATCTAAAATGAATAGATTAAACACCATAGTTCTGAAATAGAACTCCTATTGAACACCTAGAGAAGGAGAAATAAACGGTATTGCTTGTTGGTTTTCAACCATTCTTCTGAGAGCCCTTTTCTGAGAAGCCTTAAGAATCCAAATTCTTGGATTTTAAGAATCCAAGAGATTCTTTACGAATCCAAGAGATTCTTAAAATGCCATTCCTACAAAATGTGAACGCAAACTGATTTTTATTGGTTTTATTGGAATGCGAATTGGCTTGATGAGCAGTAATAGATTATGTGCTTGATGTTATAGATCTAGAACTAAGTGAATGATGGAGTAGATATTACCAGAATGTCACATCTTTGTATTTTTGTTGCAAAATATTGTTTTAGTCTGCACTTGTAAGTGATTTTGATCCTCTTTCTCTATAATAATGAAATGAAAATTACAGGAGATAAAAATAACATGAAGTCAGAATGTTTCCAATTAGGATTTATAGCCAACGTCTGAAGACGTTTGGCCTATGGGCTTTTGTAGCATTTTTTTGGTTTGTTTTGGTTGGGCTTTTTTGTTGCAATATGGTAATCACTTCCTTTCTCCCTTGACTCCTACAAATACTGATTTTATTGTAATTCTCACAGAGACACAAGGAATTTACTAAAAAAGCTGAATGACTAGGCAAAGCTAGATATTTTCTTGGTTTTGTGATTTTTTTATTTTTTTTTTAATTAATTACGCTGGAAGATGTTTTGAGTGTGCCATGAAAGCCACAGCTATTTCTTCAGTCGGTGTGTGATCAGGTAAGGGAGCACAAATGAGTTGCTGGGCAGTATTTCAGTTAATATTGTCTTTTCAGTGGTAATGGAGGGCAGGCTCTTGAAAAGTGATCTTTTAGAAGACAGTGCATAATAAACCTCCAGACCTAAATTGTAACTTGGCCTGACAAAACTCACAGCAGTTTGAAAAATGCTAATAATGATTCTTTGAAATGGTTTCAATTGCCTAACGCTTAGCAAGTTTCACTGCAAATTTCAAAGGCACAAAGATGGGAAAAAAGAGACAGAAAGGGGAAGAAAAAACCCAAGTTGAGATTCCTGTACAGTAGTATCGCTTCAAAGCTAAGACACTGTGAAAACTGCTTGCCCTTCTCTTGATATTTAACTCTGTGGTACAGAAATTTGCTCTTCCTTTGTCATAAAAAATTGATATCATTTGAACAGTAATTTCTATATAAAGTAAAAACTGTTATCTCTGGATTCAGTACACCTTCTCTTCATCAAGTGGACTGGAGCATTAGAAATGACCTGAACCTGTGTCAGGGTGTTTCCAGGATTTCTCTATGAATATTAATTAGCTCCTGTAAATTGTGTACACTCATTTTGTATAATATCAGCGGGTTTTGATGCTCAGGATTCAAATAGACATTGCCTTTGGGCCAAAATTTAACTGCATTAGTTGAGCTCCACTGTGCCTTGGCTATCCCCTGTGCGTGTATCCATGTGCTCATGGTAACCCTGTAGAACCAGGGTTTAGGTTATTCTACAGCATCTGCAGAATAAGCATTCATTTCTGCCATCCCTATGGCAGAAAGAAGTCATGTAAACCCAATGTAAACCCAAACTCCTTTCCATCTATTGTTCAGTTTCATTGCCTGTAGGCCCTTTTTTTTTTTTTTCCAAGTCCTTCCACTTAAGTCCTAAGCAATCTATTACTTCACCTCTTGCGCTCAGTTCCCTTTTTCTCATTTGCTCTCATCCTCTTCAGACTGGACATCTCTCCAAATAATGTGTTTGCTTTAATTCCATGATGTTCCAGGCTTGCAGTTCCAGCCATGTCCCTTTCTCCTTCTATTTTTTACCTCTCCTTCATGGCATCCGCTGTCCAGTAGCGAAGGTGTTGTCTCACTTTGCTCAGCAGCTTTCTTTACCAACTTCTTGTGCTTTCAGATGGACATCGTTAGGCTTTCTTGTTATCTTTCTCATATTTAGGAAATCCTGTATTCACCTGCAAAACTGTGTGGTGCCTACAAAAACTTAGCACTGGTTAGTTTGATGGATATGAGTTGGTGCCTATTATAGATGATGGCCAATATTGTCTATCACTTCTTTCCTGTCAATGTGCATTAGACTTTCTTGCTTTATAATTAAACCTCAGCTTTCGGAGGTGGTTGTGTTTTCACTGTTCTTTTTTTGCTTTTTTCAAGCATTAATGGGAGTGGTGGTCAGTGCTTAGGATCAGTGATTATCTATGGTAATGCCAAAAGAATTCATACTTTGGTAGGTATCTACTACCATTTATGCAGATTTTACATCTGCATAAATGTAATTATTTTGCACTTTGATTTGTGTGTTCCTGAAAATGGTTTGAAAGCCAATACATTCTTATCTAACTTGTAAAGAATTACTGAAAACCAAGGTAGTATTATTTGACCTCCATATTTCTTTGATGCAGCATCATGAAGTAAATTGAAAACTATTGCTTTGTTCTTCATACCTTGATTCACCTATATTGAATAGCAGAAGGCAGCCCTTACTTTCTGTGTCCCCTTTGAGAGGAAATATTAAAATAAAAGGGTTTTGGTCTTGTTTTGTTCTCCCCCCCCAATCCGCCTTTATTTTCCCTACACCTTCCCTTAACAAATAAGTGCTTTTTATCCAGAGTTGGCTTTGGCAGGTCTATTGTCACGTATAAAAATCAGTGATTTTTTTTCATACACAATACATTTATGTTTTTCTCCTACTAGTCAACCTTCAATAGATCAGATCAAAACTCTGGCTAGCAATTTCGTGGAAATATTTTCTGTATTTTGTGAAAACCTCTTGGAAGCAATCAAAATATTGTACAAGGCTGGAACTTCACCTAGTTGTTAATTGGCAGGTTAAACTTTTATGGGTTTCTGGTACCCTGGCGATACATGACTATTAAAAATTGCAGGTGGTTCAGGGGAAAGGGGGAGGTGAGTTCCTGTGCTAGTAATATATCATAAAACTATATATTTCATGCGCCTGTTGTGAAAGCGGAGACTTTAATACGTTTTCACAATATAAGCCGATTAAAGAATCTTTATGGATCTCATTAACTAAGGTTTTCTCTGTGAACATTAAAGAATGTAATGCTTATGGATAGGAACAGCAAAAATAATTAGCCTCTGTGGTGCCTCCTTTGGGTTAACAAAAGCAGTGTGGTATCAAATGTGCTTATTCGTTCTGAACTTAAGTTCATGCTTTTGCACAAAATTCTTGATGATTTGGCCATTTCCCTTAAATCTGATTGAGCACAGGAAGTGAAAGGGTAGGATTGTTTTATGCTCCAGCTACAATAAAATACTACAATGTGTTTCATACAGTCACAAAATCATGGAATTGTTGATTTTGGAAAAGGCCTCTGGAGATTGTATACTCTCACCTCCTTGCTCAAAGCAGGGTCAGCTACTGCAGGTTGGTCTGCGCCAAATCCAATCAGGTTTTGACTATGTCCAGAGATGACAACTCCACAACCTTTGTGGGTATCACGTTCTAGTGTTTGACCACCCTCACAGTGAAATAAGTCTTTTAAATGGAACTTTCTATACCTCAGTTTGTGCCTCTTGTCCTTTCACTGGATACTGTTGTGGAGAGCTTGTCTCCATCTTCTTTGCACCACCATCCCCAGACAGACATTTGTACACATTGATAGGATTTCCCTAAGCCACCTTATCTCCAGGCTGAACAGTCTCAGCTCTATCAGCCTGTCATATAAGAGGCTTTGGTCTCTTCCTTGTCTTTTGCAGACCTTCATTGAACTTGCTTCAGTATGTCCATGTCTTCCCTGTAGTAGCTTTATCCCCAGAACTGGACGCGGCCTGCCAGATGTGTCTCTCCAGTCTGGAGCAGAGTGAAAGCATCATCTCCCTCAACACTGTCCAGCTCCCTCAGCATTCCTGGGTGCATCCTATCGGGTCTTATGATTATATTTAACATTTCCCTAACCTGATCCTCCTCTATGGACATTCAGTCTTCAGTGCTCCAGACTTTCCACTGATCTCAGAGGCCTGGAATTCTTGCAGACAAAAATCTTACCAGTAAAGACTGAGATGAAGTAGGCATTAAGTACCTTAGCATGTCCTTTGATATCAGGTCCCCTGCCCCATTCAACTGTGGGAGTGTTCCATCTTCCCAAATCTTCCATTTGTGGCTGATATTTCATTAGGCAGTCTTATTGTTGCCTTTCATGTACCCTGTCAGATTAATCTCCAGGTGGGCTTTGGCTTTCTAAACCCCACCTGCACACGCTTAGTCTCTCTGTATTCCTCCAGAGTCTTTTGTCTTTGCTTCCACCTCTCTCTTCCTTTTTATATTTGAGTTTTGTCAGGCACAATTTGTTCTCTTCCTGCCTCTAACCCCTAGCTGGACTGTTTCTGAGCATGGAAGAGTTAAACCTTGAAAATCAACCAGCTCTCTTGGACCCCTTTTCTCTTCAGGATCATGTCCTACGAGATTTTTCCAGACAACTCTCTGAACAGGCCAAAATCTTTCTGAAGTTCAAGGTTGTGATTCTGCTTATTGGCCTTATTCCCTTCTTGCAGGATCCTGAACTCCACAGTCTCATGGCCAAGGCTGCCCATGACCTTCACTTTCCTGCTGGGTTCCTTCTCGTATGAGGTCCAGCAGAATACCTGCCTTTATCTATTCCTTGATAGCCTGTGTTGGGAAATGACCACCAATGCCCTCCAGAAACCTCCTGGTTTGCTTAAGGTCTGCTGTATTGTCTTTCCAGCAGATAAGACAGTGAAGTCTTTCCCTTTGAGGATCGGGGACTCTGAATTTGAGGCTTCTTCAGTTGGCCAAAGAAGGGCCTTACCTACTTCTTCAGCTGATGATTTTAGAACTTTTGTTCTGCTTGAAACGGTCAAAGCCTTCATGCTTCATTTGGCTTTGTCTGTCATTCAGATTTTATATCTTTTGTAGTGTTGAATGAAGGATAAAAAATATTGATTAGTATTTGGAATGACCTTACTGGACCATCCTCCAAGTAAAATGTTGTTTCTTAAAACTCTTTAATAATGATTTCCCATTAAGTGATAGTTTTGTGTCTGTTACTCAGTGTTTAATTCATTTAATACCTACTTTATTAGTGACAAAATAATGGCAGTCAGATATATGGATTTTAATTAAGATAGAACAAAGATAGGCATTCAAGTACTTAAAGGAGGTAAGGATTTTTCCACTCGTGATTCCATCTTATCTGGATTGTGAGTGGTAGATTTCATTCTCATCTAAGGTATATGTCCTTAGACATATTTCCTCTATTGGAAGGTATCATATATTTTCAGTGAGAAATATCCTGCACACTTTTTGAGCCTTGTTTTTATTATTTTCTAGTAATAATTTTCTTCTGCTGGATTTGATACCAGGATGGTTATGTGAATTGTGGACCATTGTTTGGAATGGTCCACAAAGACCAGAATGCTCTTTCTTTTATTAGCTAGGCTTCAGAAGAAAAGTAGGTGGCTACTGGCAAAGGCAGAAGAGGTTTATGGTTGGACTTTTACCACATTCTTGTTCTGTTGTCTTAGTCCTGGGGCTGCACAGCCTCTTTTGCAGAACACAGAATATTTCTGCTTGTGAAGAAAGTGCACGGGGAAGTGAAACACAGCACCAAGCATTGTAACTCCAAGCAATCTAGTCTGGTCATGACTATGCTGAGCCCTGCTCTCCTAACTTTATCAGAGCAGGACCTCCCTAAACTTTTTCACTGAGATGTTTCGGCCTTCTTGGTGTCACTTAGGGACACTTTGGGTGAAGTACTCCAGGTTGTCTGAGATGGCTGAAAGAGAAGTGGTCTAGAGAAGTATATCAACAGTTCGGCTTTGTCTCTTGTGCAGGGAGGATGTCTTTAAAGTCAGGAAAAGTGTTTTCATATATATGTGTATAGATATGCATACATATTTATCAGGACAGTCTTCAAAAAAACCAAACCATTGTGAGATTTGTACCTTTATTTCTTTCTTCCCTCCCTAGTCATATTGAAATAAACACCCAAAAATCCTAACATGAAACCTTGAAATCCTGGTTGTCACTTGGAAGCATCACTCTCCCTGTCATTTCTATGGATTAATTCACTTTTCTGAGTTCTAGAGATAGTGTCAATGGAAGTTTCTTGCTGGGAATACTTTTCATGTTGCTGGGCACCTATGAAACTCTATCTGTTCCTTCTTGTCTGTACTGAAATTCTAATGATGAATATTGGAATCAAGTAGGCAGAAACCTGGAATATAAAGCATGGTATTCAGGAATGAAATACAAATATTTTGATAGAACTACCAAGATATTTTGGTTATTGGAAAAATCTTGATTTTTCTCTCCTTTTTAAAGATTTTATTATTACAAATAATAGCAAGGACTTAAATTTTATGTCTCTGAATACCCTTTGAAAACAAAAAAAAAATGTTCATTTACATTTAATTATTGATAAGGCATACCTTTATCTCATACAATTGAAATGCAATATTAAGATCTTGAATTCATCAACTTAATGTTGCTTAGTAATTTAAAATTCAATGGCTACGCACCAAAAGGGAAAAAAAAAATGCTTGAAATGTATCTGTAAGCTGTCACTGTATTGGAAGAAAAGGTGAGTTCTTATGTGTAGCCCAAAGAATTTATACAAAACGTATCTATGTATTATTTCTTGCTCTGTGATTTTCATAGAACTTCAGAAAAGCAAGTGCAAAGAATGTAATTGCAATTTACAATTTGAAACAAAGGATTAGTTGCAAGGATGGCCCCCAAAGGTACGTGTTTCTCCATGCAAATGGAACTTTCAGCATATTCTTTTTCCTTGGGGAAGAAATTGTATACTTTTTGTGGCATGGAAATAAGAACAACTCCCAATATTATGTGAATGAGTTCCAGAAATTTCAAAGCCTGCCACCAACGAAGCACTGGCTTTCTGACACAGAAAGAATAAAATGGCTATTCAAAAACTACAGACGCCTCAGCTATATTTAATGCTAGAAAACAGAGTACTACTTTTACATTTATTCCATAGGGCCTCATTCCAGAAAGCACTTCTATGAATAGAACTCACAAGGACTGCTTAGACACGTAAAGGTGCCTAAGTGTGAGACTGTTTCCAAGAAGAATTGCATTTGCTATCTCTGTATTTGAAAAGCTGCAAGAGTTTAATTTATTCAGTTTTAAAAGCCATGTAAATGCACCTAAAGCCTGCTTAGCTCAATTAAATAATTATCGACGCAATTTTGTTATAAAAGAACTTCAAAGTGAGTAGTCAATTAATATTTTATTTAAACAATTTAGGTAATTATTAAACAAGTATTAAGTGAGAATGCGTTATCTTTGTTTCACCAGATTTCTTTTAAAAGACTTGGGTTTCCTTTTCTCCTTTATAACTAGTTCTTTCTTATGAAATCCAGGATCTACTAAACCAAACATGTATTCCACGTATGCTCACTTTCACTGAATGTGTTGAAATTATAAGGCCTGTAAAAGAAATGCTGAGAATTTCAGATATGGCTGGTGTTGAAATGGGAGTTAAAAGGTCTAGGATTCTTATAAATGCTATTATTTGAGCAGTAAAATTTGCTCTTTGAATGATAAATGGCTGCATAGAATATAAAGAATGTTTGAGTGTAGAATATGAACGTTTTCGGATCTTGTTCTTTCAGTAATGGCTTTCAGCTTGTTGTCCTTCAGCTTCCCTGCAGCATTATAATTATAATAGTATGTAAAATCAGTCCTTCATTGCAAGAAGGCTCTTAGGCGAGTGCAATAACATCTGCACATTACCAGCAATGAACACCAAGCAAATTTGTAATGAAGGAGAACTTGATATGCTACCACACATCAATGAGCCTGGTTTGTTTCCCTGATTTGTTTTGCTGTTTAAATTTTCAGCATCAAGTCCTTAATGCTCCTGTTTTCTCATACTCTTACAGAAATAACTGTTGTCGTTTCACTTCTCAATGCTGTGAAATTAAATGGGCTGTGAACTAAGATCTTAGCTCCTTTGTCAAGTTATTCCATCCTGTTGATAATGAACCATGCCATTTCTAGGTGGTGGGCTGCAAGACTGAGGCACAAAGGGAAAAATAACACACGGGCATTGGGGTTTTCTGTCTTGTCTGTTCTGTCTGGTCAGTTTTGGTTTTAGTGTGGTTTGAAAGCAAAATATGCCTGGTCAGTGGTAACTTTGTCTCATGAGTCAGAAGAATGAGTTAAATAAAGTGGCATGAAGGTGAACGGAGCACAGTTCATCTCACCTCAGTCTATCTAAAAATTAAGCATCTGCTTCAAGATAGTCTGCTGTGTTTTCATACACTACTTGATTGAAATTGGTGGTTTGAATCACCCTGGTGGTGCCCACCTCTTCTGCCTTTCTGCTAACTGTGGGAGGCGTGCAGTCAGCTCTGTGGTCACCCTTTTAAAATAAAAAGTAGATGTGTAATTCTCTGGTAATATTGCTATAATTGTCCTTTGACACGCTCTCATCCCCTTAATTTTCTGACAGTATATCGTTGTTTTTTACCAGGACAAGAGGTACTCTGATACCAACTACCAATTCTCTGCAATTCATTAATTAACACTGGCACTTCTCTGAGGAGAAAGGAAAGAAATTCCACACGTTCACTGTAGCAGCTCTAGGTCCAAAACCAAGATTTTGCAAGCAAATTTGCAAGCAATTCTCCACTTTGTGGAGAAAAAGATTTATCTCTGCATTGTAGGTATGTTTGTTAGGGAGTACTTTGAACAGAAGAATGAATGCTTTGCAGGGACACGGCTGTGACGGAGATATTAGTCCTGAGTTTCAAGATTTTCCCAATAAACTGGTGTCTGGCATTCCTATTTGTATCTTTAGAGAGCCACTCTTCAGTTGCTGCCTGCATTTTGGTAGCTCTAGGCAGTTATGTATTATATTAAATGTTAGAACAAACGTTAGATAAAGCCATTAACATTCTGACGATCTCGGTAGAGGAGAGCTCTTATTAAATTTAATATCATCACCACAGAACAGGAAAAATAATCTTACAGGTTTCAGTAGATGGATGGATGTATACACTATTTTATTTTTCTACATCAAGCTCAACAGTCCTAACTGTCATTAATCATTTCAGAATCTCTCCATTGCTATTTTTAGGAGCATAAAGAATTTCAGTATTATAACATGATCTGTGCTAGAAAGAGGTCAAATAAATGGTCTGCAGTGGAGATTTGCTGCTAGAAATACATTGGTGTGAAGTTGAAAGTAACTTTATAGCGCAGGACTACTGGGTGGGTATGCAGTAATTTACTAAATTACAACAAATTTAAGCTGCTGGAACATTTTTATTAATACTCCTATTTGTTTTTACAATCCAGTTACCTCAGAACACAGCAGTTTATTCAAAATAGGTATCTCGGATTTAATTTCTAAAAATATTTTGATATTTTTTATGAACGTTTAAAACCCAGAGGCTCTATGTGCTTAAAACAAAACGTAGATGTTTTATGGCTTTCTCACTTTTTGTCAGTTATTATAATACTGCACATATTGTGCCAGATCACCGAAGGGAGGCAGCTGTGATTAGAAGCTGAGGCACCTACTGCTTCTTCATCTGTGGGAAGTGGCCTATGCAGGACCACGTACAAGATGTGAGGAGCTTAACTGATGCCCCTCATTTGCATGCAGATGTGTACATTTCTTAAGAAATGAACATAATCCAGAGACAAATTTAGAACTCTTGCTTTTATGAGCTTACTGAAGAGTGTCACGTATGTAAAACACATTATATATAATCTGGTGAGAATAAGTGTGTTCTGAGGGTGTCTTAAGGCCAGGGTTACTTTGTTAAAAACACCACTGGAGCTTTAGTTTGAGGATAAAGGCATTTTGCAATGCAGAGGTTCACTGCAGAAAACCCTTTTTTAACCAAAGCATGGCAAGTTTACTACATCTCTAGGTGCTGTTTATGCAGTTTTATGGTCAGCAAATACAAAAACATCTCATAGAAAGACTATTATTTTTATCATCTGTACTATATGGATGGTAGTTAAGCATACAGGTACACCTATTTTCTTTAAGTAAATCAAAGTAATTCTCTCCTCGAACACAGTCCTGGGAGAATCTGTTTCTTTTTTTTTGTTAATGTAATGAAAACCAGGACAGTACTGGAAATGGGGCAGATAAACCTGTGCATGGATATAGATTGATCTTTACCATGTTTCATGTATTTGGAAGAGCATTTGTTTGACCAGTGTATATTCATAATAACTGTGTAAAAAATAAGTAATCAAACTGCAACCAAATCACACTTGGGCTGTGATGCTGGTAGATGTCGTAAGTGAATATGGCTTGGCCTTGTGGGTAAATTCAGGGGCTGATTTAGGAATTTTTTTTCTGGAAGATGTTATTTTTCTCTTTTGACTCCTCACTGAAGCAATGTTTGGTCACAGCATTATGGCTCAGGTTCTTCTGGCCATGCTTTTAGCTGTGTTGTAAAATAGAAACAAGGTGATAAATGTTCAGGACAATTAAGTGATCTCAGGAGTTGAAATCCTGACCTTAGTAAAGTCAATGGCAGAACTCCCATTAACACTAATGGGGCCAGGGGTCTGAATCATCATCTTAGGGCTTTGATCAAGACTCACGACTTTTAACCCTGTTTTCATAGTAGGCAGAGCTACCAAGAAAGAAGGTGATGCCTTGTCATTAGTTGTTTGGAGCACTGTTCAATTGCTTGTACATTTTGAAAACACGTAGGTGTTTCAAGGATCACATTAAAGTCTTTACGTATGTCATGTTTTGAGATCTGCTGAAATGTCTCACAAGGGAAGAGATAGAAAGTTGTTCATTGCTCCTCATATTGTTGGCAGCCTGTAACTCCTAGGATATGTACTATTAACTTACAGAAATAGTATTTTAGACTTAAATGGATGTGTTGGGTTTTTTCCCCCACTGGAATCTCATGTATTAGTGCTTTCAAGTTCAGATATTTTCAGTGAAAAAATAAAAGTGTGTCACCAAATGCTACTGCAATGCCAAATAATGTGCTGCTAGAAGGTTTAAGATGCTGGGAATTTTAGTTCTAAAAACAATCAAATAAGTCTTGCTATTTCCTTTGTTTACCATCCTTGTCTTTATTTTGAGCATATACTTTATGAATCTATAAATTATTGCCTTTATTGAAAAGTTTTTGTGTTATTCAAGATGACTTGTAAACTCAACTCAATCTTCCCTAGTAAGGGAAACAGGAAATACCAGAGAACACTAGACTCACTAAACCTATAAAATTTGAGAATGCAGACCATTATTTCTAGAGACTTTTCACATAACACTTTGGGAAGCAATGACTAATTAGTTTTTGGCTTTAACAATAACAGTTTGAGGGTTTTTTTTGTTTTGTTTTTATAGCTTTCATATTAGGTAGAGGAGGGAAAGTGACTCTGAATGATGAAATACTGGCAGTGTATACACTTGCTTCTCAGTAGGAGCTCAGCTCTTTGATCCCTAGTACAATTACATTCATTGCCCAAGTTTTATTGCCATGCCAGAGAGTTAACAAGCAGCCGCTACAGTCACGACAGCATCCTAATAGATTTTTTTTTTTCAATAGGTAATTGAATATTTAAAATTAATGTCTTAGATTATCTGGATTCTTGGTAATAATTAAATGTTCACAGCATTTTTTCTTGCCTACTTCACAGCAGTAAATCGAATATTTACATTCATCTGATCTCTATCAAACTCTCTAACAATGCTTCTGAGTGTTAACTGTAGCAAGAGCAATATTTTAGTTATTGTTCCTTTTTCCTGCCTGAATACTTCGTTGAGTGTTATTTTTTGAATTCAAAAAATGGCAGAGCTTGACTGGCAGAAAGCTCCACAGCTTCCTAATGAATATTTAAATTTGTACTCATTTTGGGCTCTTACCATAAGAATGGACTTATTATCAAGTACTAATGAAATTTAAAAGTTGCAAATGTGATGGAGGCATATGCTAAAATAACATTGCTTGTTTTCTTTTTTGTTATTCACTGCTCTTACAAGCTTATTCCTTAGTGATCCTTCAAGATTCTAGCTGATATTTCAGCTAATTATACATAGGATATATTCTATGGCTAACGTTTTGAAAGGGAGCCGGGGAAGATGCTATTTTCACCGAAATTTTATGATTTCCCCGTGGACTGGGCACTGGTGAGGCCTCATCTCGAGTACTGTGTGCAGTTTTGGGCCTTTTACCACAACAAAGACCTTGAGGTGCTGGAGCGGGTCCAGAGAAGGGCAATGAAGCTGGTGAGGGGTCTGGAGAGTAAGTCTTATGAGGAGAGGCTGAGGGAGCTGGGGTTGTTCAGTCTGGGGAAGAGGAGGCTGAGGGGAGACCTTATCATGCTTTATAACTACCTGAAGGGGGGGTGTAGAGAGGCAGGGATCGG
>BJBW01006525.1:6593-32078 GCA_004320125.1 Scolopax mira
AGGGAGGTGGTGGAGTCACCATCCCTGGAGGGATTTAAGTATTTAAGAAACATGTAGATGTGGCACTTCAGGGCATGCTCTAGTGCCTGAGATTGTTGGGTTGGTTTTTTTTGTGTGTGTACCGTTGGACTTGATGATTTCAAAGGTCCCTTCCAACCATGAAGATTCTGTGATTCTATGACTCTGAGCCGCCTGGTCACACTCACCCAGCACAAAGCTGAGCTGCTGAAAGGGCACTTTGAGCCTTCCTCCTTCACCCCTGCCTGAGCACTCCTGATGCTGGCCTTATGACAGGGCAAGCTCTCTGGCTACCATCCTAATCAGGAACTGGATCCATTTTGAAGACTATTTTTTCTGCATCAGCTCCCTGACCCAGCTCTAAATGGAGCTGCACAAGGGTGATGGCCAGTGCAAGCTACTGAGGATAATGCCAATACAAACCCTGCCTGCTTCTGCTTGCAGGAGAAGACAAGGCCATAAACCATCGTGGGACCCCTCCATCCCTCTGCTCACTGATATCAAGAGGACCTAGTTCCATGGCCAAGAGCATAAGAGACACTGGGCTTTGCCAATGTATCTCACTGGAGGGATTTCATGAAAGCAAATGGAACCCAATGGAAAATTCATAGTTTATAAGACTGGAAAAAATGGGCACCTAAAATGTTAGAAACCGGTCTTGTAGTAAAGGCAGCCCTTGGTTTAAATGCCTACTTTGTACTAAAGACTCAGTAATATAATAAAACAAAGAACAATCAATGTTCAGATAAGCTTGGTCATTGAAAAGGGACCTGCTTATCACTTCCATGGATCTCAGCAGTCAGAGCTTTTTGGTATATTTATTAGCAAAAGTAAGAGAGATCTTGAGACTTCTGTACCTTTCACTTGTTAGTCTTTTTCTTTCTTTCTGTCATTCAAGTATTTCAGCTCCTGCTATTGCTCTCCTTCTGGTGGAGTACGGTAAGACGCAATTAATCACGATAACAAAATCCTATTCTTATTTGTGAGTAAAACTAATTGTGGTACAGTATTTCTTTTCCATCACCTTAGAAGGTGCCTTGCAGCTTTCCCACAGTATCGAGTTCCCAACACATGCACACACACAGAGAGCGCCGAGGTGATGACTCACTCCAGCTTAACCTGCCTTTTCAAACAAACTTCTCCAAACAATGTATTATCTACATTTTAAATGGGGGGTGAAATTCTACCACTCTCTCTATGGAGAGGACAGGGAGCTTTATTGTACTCCACAAAAGATTTAAGGAAAGCATTCATGGTCCAAGCAACCTGTAATACTCTTGGGGCGGAAAGAATCATTCTCAAAGTTTTCTCACACAGGGAAAAGGACAGAAAAAAACTCAACATAAACAATTCTGCATATTAAGGTGTCAGTTCCATTAAAATATGTTATCAACTCTGAAAACCTTTACTCACGCATTTTAAAGGATCATGCTGCAGTAAAACGTTTTGCAAGGCGATGGTGTTAGTTATAACAATAAGGACTATAGAAGGCAAAACCAGGCATTCAGTCACCCAGGTCAAATTCAGTTTCTCTGATGAAATGAACTCCGATTACCTGGGGGATAAACCACCCCCGGAGCCTCGAGCACGGCCCAGCACCAGGAGGCAGGTTCAGGTTTAAGTTGTTGCCAGATGGATCTTTAGTACCTGCTCGGCCATTTATCACCTGCAGGAATTGAACCTGCAGCCAGGACACCCAGCATATGTCCTGCCATGGAGAGACACGTGTTCACCACTGTCACACCACCCTATGACTCTTTACAGTCCATAAATAAAACTCCTATAAATATACATAAAATTTTATGTCCAAAACATCAGATTTATTTAACATAGCATTCTGGCAACACGCCACACAACACTCAATAAAACAGCAAATAAATGCACGAATGACGGCTTTGCTTCACCAAGTGCAGTAAAGAATCTGAAAGAAACCACAGAGGTTTTACTCAGAAGTTGAGCCAGCTCTGCAATTACTGTTAGACGGGGTTTGGAGAGCCCTGGCAGAGCACTCGGATTCTTCTGTGCTTCAGATTCTCTGCCTCAAGGGTAGATGATAAGGCAGCAGCTACCACAACCCTGATGCAGCGGTGGTGGCACCGTGGCTGTGGGGTGCCCAAGGGTTCCCCCTCGCTCTCTGAACACTTAATTCCTCACGCACTTGTTGTGCAATGACATAGAGAACAGATTTAGCTGCAAATAATTATTCCAGTGGTTTTCTTCCAGCTTTACCAGGTGTAATTCCACTGTTTTAGCCTTACTTAAGAAACCAAATTAATTTCGCTGGAGGGACTGGAGGAAAGGCCAAGGAAGTATTGACTGAATGCTCCTGAAATACCATCATCGGAATGTGCATGTCAAATACATGCTCATCCATCTCTGTGAGGGGAAAGGAACAACTCATAATAACACTGGTGCCATTTGGTATTGCAATGAAAGCATCACTCCGACTGCAACCGACATTTTATGTGCAAACATAGCAAGTGTGAAGGTAACACTGGACTAAAAATGTCTTATAAACCCAGTATTTTGTAGAAAATTGGATGAAGTACAAAAAAAAAAAAAAAAAGTGAGGACTAATAAAATTAAAGAATTTAGCATCCAAACACCTGTGATTTATCCTTAGTTCATGCCTTGGCAAAAGAAATGCTTCACAGCAAACTGCTTTGCACGGTAATCGCGTGGGTTTGCGGAAATACGCAGTTTGATACCAAACACAGGTAACTAAACTGCATCTCCAAAAAGGCTAAAAATCCTTAGATTTCTCAGTGCAGAGAACACCATAAAGATGCCATCCTGCAACACAGGGGAGTGAGACTGCTGTAACTCAAGCTTCTGGAGTGTGCCATAGTAAGCGATGGGAAAAAACCCAACGCTGTGTTAATAACTCTTCAGCATTTTCCTGATTTTGATATCTAAGTACCTTCTGCAAAAGGACTCATTGATACATCCCGTGACAAGACACCTTCTTAAAAAGTTTCCCTCTCAGGAGTCACCTGCTTTGTGCATGTGTGCACATGCAAGCAGTCAAGCAATGTCAGATTTTACTTAAATTATAATGTGTGTGTAAGCTCATACCAAATACTTCAAGATGATGGTGATACTGGATGTTCACATGTTTTGATATTTCCTTTTTTTTTTCCCTCTTAACATTTTCTAACCTGAACAGAAAACAACTCAGGTACAAAGCTACCCCTGTCAAATTTCAAGGTTTTGCCCAGAAGCAGGATAACAACTCCATAAAAATCACCCACAGCAACGTACTTCCAGAAATGCTTGAAATGTTTCGGCAACACAGAGAGTAAATTAAACAAACAGCAGACTCAAGGAAAAATAATGACGGGTAGTTTAATTCCAAGCATTCAAAATCCAACAGACTTCAGCACGGGTAACAGGAGGTATAAAACACAGGTATGAGGCAAGCTCACTCAGGGAGCACCACAATCAGTTTTGTCTACATAGTACAAACAGATGTATTCATTTAACAATTGCTTGCTAATAATGAACTGCACTGAGAGTTGCTTTGCTACGGGAACAACCGCCCCACATCAAAAGAACCTCCTTTGTACATCAAAGGAGAAATTACACTCAATAATAATGTTTCTTTGAATTGTCACCTAAAACCAGTATAGGACAAACTTAACTTTTGGTCCGAAGACTTTTGAAGGGAGAAGAGATTTTCATTACAGTGAAAAAAACCCAAACCAAAACCAAACTACTTTGACTCTGTGTGCTGTAAGTACCACAGGAAAGAACAGAAACTAATTTCAGCTATGTGGTGTGAGGAGGTGGGTGTGAAAAACAGAAAGACTACTTCTTCCATGTCCTCCAAAAATTCTCAGCAACATCAAAGGGAAGCACATCACGTTCTTCCACGAGGTGTTTGTTTCCACTCCAAGAGCAGCTGATGGTGCACAGAATTCCCAGTGGCATGGAGGAACACGCTCCTGTCAACACCGAGATCCTTTCACACTTTCCTATGGACTTACTCCTCAAACAGCTCCTTTATTCCACTAGCCCTACATGAAAGCTTGCAAGAGACTCAAGAGGTGCACAGTGCTGGGCCATTGAAGCCTGCTTTGCCCACTCACTACAGAATTTTAAACATTGCCTTGCTCGCTCACTCTCTGCTGCTCTCCTCTTTCCAGAAACACTTTGGAGCTCTCTGCAGAACTTTGCTGCTTCATTCAACAGCATCCACAAAGTCTGAAGTAGCTCGGTGGTGGCTTTATGTCATTTACGGCCGATGGCACGGCTTTATGTCACACACAGCACTTTCAGGCTTTTCACTAATCCCCATTCTTCTTTTCCCCTAAGCTTTATGTTACTGGAGAATTTGACAGGAGGCAGTTTCATATGGGCAAGGCCTCCCAAACCCAACGGCACTGGCTGCTGATGGGTAGACAAAATACAGCAGAGTAGAGCTTTCATCTGCCAAAGGCTGCACACACCATATCGTAAGCTCTCATTCTTCTTCTCTAAGTAAGGGCAGAAGGAAAAGCTCCACTTTCAAACCCATTTGAGTCTTTAAACCCCATGAAAATGCTCTGGACGACCAGCGAAGTGCTACAAGCAAGGATGGCCATGCACTGCTTGCATTTTACCTCTACACGTATGAAAATCACAAAAAACCATTGTAATTTTAGTGAACAGATCCTAATATTAATCATACAATTAAAAGAGATAGCGTTGCAAGATTTTAAATTCAGTACAAAATTTCAACTCAACTGGTTAAAATTAAGCAACTGCAACATTTCTGCTTTAAAAAAATAAATCAAATCACATGGGGACATTCTCACTAGTGTAAAACCATAAAAAAGAAGAAAAACAGTAGGTGATGTCGATGTACTCAATTACTTCCATTAATTGTTTATACTTCCTAATACAATCAAACAGTTTGGCAGCCCTAAGCAATACAGCTCAGAGATGAAAAAGCAGACCATACCTGCCCTGCTTTGGAGTCCCTCCTCTCCTGTGAGCTGGTCCCAGCAGGAAACACCCTTCCTCCAGCTGTAAGGAGAGGCCAGCAGCTGCCCTAACAACCAATGCCAACCCCACCTATTAGTACAGAAAAGCAGCTGCCTGCCCCCCTATGCAGCTGGGGGGAAAGTGCTGGAGGCACAGGCCAGTATCTAACACTGGCACTGATTGCAAAGGCAGCTGCAGGAAGAGTGCTAGGTATGAAAGTCAGCGGAGAAATGGGAGATGGAATGGCTTGAGCTGTGTAATCGTAATTCCCAGAATTTATACTAGATACTTGCATCCTTAATCTTTGATCCTTATCCACCCCTTTGGAAACTAGGATCACTATGGGATAAATACGCCTCTCCGCTCACGGGATCCTGAAAAACTAAATTCCTTTGTGACTGTGAAGCACAGCAGTATAGTGATACCATGCCAGAAGAAAGAGGGAATTCTATTTTCTTTGTGAACTATTCAAAGCGTGGCAGAGCTGCTCATTACATAAATACCATTAAAGACTTAGAAAAATTCCAGATTAAAATTAAGCACGGATCAGCAACTTAAGCACTCATCAACTTCTAAGGGCTAGCTAGATTTTGTAAACACCTATATGGATCCTTCCTCTCTTTTCCTGCCCATGCTTGTGCCTGGAAAGGAGTGTCCCCAGACACCAGACATACACACCAGAGAAACGTGCCCTCGATTCCCTGCTCTGTCCCGGGAGGAAGGCAGCAGCCTGTGCCTTCCTAAACACTGTGTGCAGCTTGCAGAGCTTTGGGGCCAACGCTGAACAGGCTGCCTCCTCAAACAGTACAGAAACTGCATAGAATTAAGAGCACCAGGGGCTTTCAGATCCTCTTGCTTGTTGAAAGGGCAACTACAGGGCCAGCAGAACAGATCAGACTCTTTGAGTGAGAAGCGGGCAAGAAGTAGGAAGAAGAGCAGAGAACTGGAAAGTAGAGAGAGGTGTCTCAGAAACACAGGATCTTCGTTGGAGTAGACTTCAGTACAGGGCACACGGGAGGGATCAAACACAGGGCAAGAATCAGAGTGGAGAGAAATCTAGGGGTAGAAGATGGGATAAGGAGTCTGTACAGCACAGGTTCTTCCTCTGTGCCACCTCTTAACTTTGGGTCTTATTTCCAGAGTGAGATCAAGTGTTAGAAAGCTCTGATTGAGGCAGAGCATCTCCACTGCCTCTGTGGGAACCAGCGCAGGGCTGTCACGACTGGTAGGTTTCCATGCTATCAGATACCTCTGATTCAAGCTCATTCTGCAGTAGCAACACCATGTCTCCTCCAGAACCTCATGAGGTTCACACTGGCCCACTTCTTGAGCTTGTCTAGGGCCCTCTGGGTAGCATCCTTTCCCTCAGGCATGTGAACCACACCACTCAGCTCGCTGTCACGTTCAGACTTGCTGAGCTGGCACTCGATCCACTGTCTATGTCACTGTTGAAGATATTAAACAGTACTGGTCCCAATTTGGACCCCTGAGGGACACCACTCATCATCAATCTCTACCTGGACACTGAGTCATTGACTACTGCCCTCTGAGTGCAACCATCCAACCAATTCTTCATCCACTGAAGAGCCCATCCATCAAATCCATACCTCTCCAATTTAGAGAGAAGGATGTGGTGGGAGACTGTATCAAAGGCCTTAGAGAAGTCCAGACAGATGGCACCTGTAGCTCTTCCTCTGCCCACTGTAGTCACTCCACCATAGAAGACCATTAGAGGTTTATATTGTATAAAATTTAAATGACTAGTAGCATGATGCATGCCTGCAATGCACTGTTTTAATATCAGATAAATTTTAACATTGGTATCAAATGGAATGAACTTATGAGGACAGCCCTTTGTCGTGCTGCTGGTTGTGGTTTTGTTTCAGAGCTGCAGCCCACGGTAAACAAAGCACTCACAGTTCTCACGATGGGCCCAATTACACATAAACCTCTGGCTGAGTGATGCTGGGTTCCAGTTGTGGCCTCCCCAGTGCAGAGCACAGGGGGGAATGACCTCCCTCCACCCACTGGCCACACTCTTCCCCACACAGCCCAGGATCCACTGGCCTCTTGGCCACAAGGGCACATTGCTGGCTCATGGGCAGTTTACTGCATACTTTAATTTCAAATCTACTGTAATTTAAAATAAAAAATAAAGTACTAAAACAGGCAATCACAAGATAAGAATTCAAAGCGTATCAACTCCTGTAAAACATTATTCATAGTATTTTGATGGCACCCGTCACCAGACCCCTTCTATGTCCTCTCCAAATGCAACATATGTTTGTGTCTCTGCTCGAGGTAATTTCCGATAGCAGGCAAACTAATTAAACATTCTTCAGAGGCCAGGGGGCTGAAGTCGCCGCACGGTGACTAACCCCTGCAGCTGTCAGGAGAGGCAAACTGGCTTCACATCCTAATCCCACGCTGACCTCGGAGCAGAGCCTGAGAACCTGTCAGCAAGGTGCTCCCACAGCAGAAGACAGCGAGCAGCAGCTGCTGGTGCTCAGCAGGCTGCAGCCAGTCTGGGTCTGGTTTGGTTTTTTTCCTTTTTTTCTGTCCCTCTGGGTACACGCCGGGCAATGCTCACACACACACATCCCTGCTCCCGGGGCCAGGAGCCACCTGTGAGCTCAGTTGGTTTCTTTTAACGTGCTCAAAAGCTGCTCAAGCTCAGAGGGAGATGAAACCTGACGTCCTCTAGTCACACTGCAGGCAGAAAACCAACCTGCACCAACCCTGTGTGTGGGATGAGAAGCATGAAAGATATATTTAAAGGTGCTTCCAAATCCAATTAAATGCAGGTATTTGGCAACATCAATTCTTTTATGTAATTAAGAAGAATATTAAGCTTTTTTTTTTTCCCTTGAAAGAAAATTAATTTGAAAAGTACATCAATAATAAAGGGGAAGAAAGCTTCTTTAACTGTAGTTACTAAAGCATAAATATGTAGTAGAATATCCCGTCTCTAATTTGAAGGCGCAATATTTTTTAAGTAGAAGGTGGAGAGAAAGCAAACTTTTATGTATTGTAACTCAGGTGCAATGCAGGAATAATGGCAACTCACAGTGAAAAACCTGACAAAACCCAGACCTGACAGAGAAGGAAAACTTGAGTAATGCCTTTGAATTAGACATTCATTCACACAAACCAACCTCAGTGATTCAACCAGATCTGGTCTGTCCATGAAGCCTCCAATCACCAAAACACTGGAGAACAACAGAACAGTCTCCTCAACAGAGGTGGCCCTTTCTCAGAGCCCCTCAGGGCACCTTAGAGCAGCACAGTTTTCTAAAAGGAAAAGAATGCAAGTGTGACCACCTTAGGAAACTAATTCTGAAACTGTTACCTAAACCAAAAGCTCTCGAAACCAGAAGCAGCTTAGAGAGGAGACATTGCTTTATTCGACATCGGGTGCCAGGTGGAAATCCACAAATCCACCTTATCGGGGACATTCACCCATTATTTATACACAAAAGATTCTCATAATTCTGCCTACCTAATCCATAACTCCACCGAGGCTTATGTATTCATTAGGATGACCCACCAGCCCTTTTGCATATTATTAAGTTTTGCAGCATCAGCAAAACACTCCTGTGCAGGCGTGAGCTCCTCGGTGGTGGTTTGGGTAGGGACATTACCCTTCCTCACATTACCCTTTTCAAGTACAGAGTCATCTCAGGACAGCAAAAGTTTACTTTTGTAAGTTTGCCAGCTTCTTGGGGACCAGAAGGATGCTCCTTGAAGTAGCCACAGCTCTGTCCTAATTGGTTCAGGAGAACATGTTTAGACATAGGAGAGAACTTTGAGGTGATTAACTCCTTCTTGTCATTATCCCATTTTATCACTATCAGCTCGGTGACCGACTGTTTTCTCACACAGTAAGAAGCTCAGTAATTGACTCATTTCTGTTAGCATATTGTGACAAAGAAAGCAGAAGTCTGCCTTTGCTAACAAAACCAAGAGGCTGGAAAGGGCCTTTTTTTTTTTTCCAATGAGTTACTAAACCAGAGTTTCTAGAGCTACTCATCACCCCAGCATTCCCCAGCACTGCTGCCCCAGGTGTGCTGGCAGTTCACTGCAGGGAGCAGCCCAACACACCCCGAGACCTGGCCTCGTGGCAGGGGCTACTTCTTGCTGCTCAGGAACCAGAGAGTGGGGTGACAAGAAACCATTTAAAAGAAAACATCAGCTTCAGACTCTGCTGCAGAACCTGCACTGATTTAGAAACAACTGGTTTAAAAACACTGATGCAAAAAATTAGTCTGAATCTAAACTAATTCAGCAAAAAGTTCTTCTTTCTTCTCACTGGGAATGCAACCTTGCTTCAATTCCAAAACCCCATTGAACCGTTGCATCCTGCCCATACATGGAAATCCTCCCTAATCAAAAGCAGTACCATACAATGTGACTGACAGCTGAAATAAGTTAATTTAGTTCTAGTAACTGGGGAAAATCTTAACGTGAATACGAGAAATGTCTATATGCCCACAGGAAAAAGCAAATTATTTCAACTTTTAAAGAGTTACAAAACCAGAAAATTCAGCTGAGTAGCCAACTACCCTCATAGTACTGAGTATAACATGACATTCGTAATCAAGGCTTTGATTACTTTGAGGCAATAAATCTGGATTTTACACAGCCTATACGAGATAATTTGTAACCCAACCCCACTTCTTCACTTTTACTGAGCATTTCCCCTGTGACAGGAAAAACAGAGCTGTCTTCCAAAGTCATTACCGATCTGAGCTTGGTTGCAGCTCTCCTTTTCTGAAGTGAAATTCTCTGCTTTAGACAGTATATTAACACCTAAAATACCCGATCCTGTAAAGCGACATCTTAGCTCTTCATTTTGACACATCCAGAAAACCATGCATTACGTGAAACGTGCTTGTCATGCTGGTGCAGTATTGGATAATGTACATTTTTAAACTGAAATAAGCAAGTTACCTAGTGGGCTTTAAACAAGTTAAATTTTTTTAAAGTTCACAAAAATAATTTCAAATGTTTTGTGCCATTCCAGTTTTCTGATGATCTGAAAGTACTTTTTTAAAACCTGAAAAGATGTTTATAAGGAAAATTGATAGCATTCAGTTGTTTGTACTGGGAGCTCACAGCTCTCCTTTCCCACAGGCTGTACAAAGACAAATCCTAAAAGGAGCAGTGGGGACAGGTTAGTCTTCATGAACAAGTATTGTCCACTCCTACACTTCACTGCTGCATTTTCTTTATAGATGTAACCCACAGACACTATGTGTAAGAAAAGGGCTGTCCCACTCTGTGCCATTGGAACCTTATTTCCAGTGCTCAAAGGGTACGTCCTCTAATATATTTTTAGAAAGGTTATTTCAGTTTCCATAAAGTTCTTTTGAACTCACACAGGCAATGCGTGCCAAGTGTACTGTTGTTCTCACACCCTTTATTGAAAAACTTCAACTAATTTCTCCTGGAAACCTTTTTTTTTTTCTTTTTCTTTTTTTTTTTTTGACTCATACTTTATTCTCTTGCAAAGAAAGGTACAGGAACAATGCCCATTTAGATTAAGGCTACATCTGCTTCACATCTAAATTGCATATGTGCATCAATTTAGGGCTGATTTTACCAGTAAGTATAGCAGTTTCAGAAAGACATTATTAATTTCCATTTCCAGTGCGGAAAGAGAGATACTGATTGACAGCTAATACTGTTTACTGTTGCACTGTGAATAGTCTCACACAGGCTAACTCATATTTAACTAAAATAGATATATTAAAACTGAATCATTATCTAATCCTACATAAATCTTTTTTCTTTTTTTACATCAAGCAGAATTCTTTGTAAAAAGTATAATAAATTACATTTAGTTTTTCATTTGAGACGTGCTGCTACTGTGAAAGAAATAGGAAAAGCTGCTAAGTGTCGATCAGAGATCTTGTTTCCCATTTAAGAGGAAGCATTACATACCACCACCTCCAAGACACAAAAAGATTAAAAGAAAAACCCCTTATTATTCATTTCATTGCCCTTTTTTACCTCTGCAAGCTCCCACTGCTGCAAGAAAATTAATTAGAGAACAAAGTCATTAGAAAACCTAGGAGGCCCCAGTGAAGTTGTCTGTGCAGTGCAGGCCAGGATGCTCTCGGTGCATACCCGAGCTCTACATTCTCTGCTCTCTCTCTTATTTTGCCTAGAATTTTAAGAAGTTTGTCTATAAGGACTTGTTCGGTGAAGCACAAAACTAAGGTACATCCCCCACGCGAGGTTTCCCCCGATCACATTGATACCCCTGACCTTCATGCTCCAAACCCTGAGCCCATAATTATCTCTACAACTAGTTTTCAGCCTTTCTGTCATTACAGAGCGCCACCTTCCAAAGGTACCAGAATGTGCAGTGCTCAGAACTGCTTCAAAAGCTCAGGTGACACGTCTAAAGAAATCATCTTGAAAACTCTATTCTTAAAACTCCTTTACCTAAAGTGAGACTCAGAATAATAACTGAGGTATCACAGAATGCGTTTGGCGTCAAAATTGGAAAACCCGGTTTAAAAGTTTGCTCAAGTTTTACTTATTAGGTAAGTCAGGGGAAAAAACAATTTAGCCAGGAAGCCTCTCGATGTCTCCTGGGAATTCTCACTTCAAGTTCCTCCTGACTCTTCATATCTGGAGTGGAGCAGGTTTTCTTAGCTATAAAACTAAAATATTTTAAAGCACATAAGGCATTTACAGACTTCTATAGGATAAATCTTCAGTCTCATTTATCTCCTCTGCAGGTAACAGAGCTGAGGAGAATACTATTTTAGACAACTCAGTTCTTTAGATAAATATAATTCTTCGCTATTCTCTTTACAGTAGAAAAAACAACGGGTGCTGAAGAGGAAATACTCTGGTTTGGATATTTTCTTTTTTTTTTCTTTTTTTTTTTTTAAGCAGAGAAATGGGCAAATGGTTTAGGAGACAGAGCAACGTAACTGAGAAGCAACAAAGTCCTAAGACTATCTAGTATTTTTATGAAGTTAACAGATCTACCGGGAAATGCACAAATAGAATTTTCTGCATATTTGGAAAAATTTGTCTTGACACACAGGCAGCAAAGAGACTGTATCTAGCTCTCATACATCCTAAAAAAGTCCCTAAGGAAATTTACTCTTTCCTACAGCAAGAAGAATTAGAGAGCTACAGAATCAGATAATTGTGAAAATGTAATTTAACTGTCTTTTGCTGGTAGATGGACTCGGTCTTTCTTCACTGTCCTGTGCTGGAAAAAGATGCTAATGCCTACACATTTCTGGATACGTTTGAAATATTTTGGGGTTTGGCTTTTTTTGTTGCACAGGACAGGAAAACACACTCTTTTCATAATTACGTGTGTTACGTAGAGACCTCCTCCTCCTCAGCAGAAGGGGATGACAGAGAAGACGCGTCACACTCATTTACATGCAAATACTATGCCTCAGTTCCAAAGTACATTAAAAGAAAAAGCAGTTGCCCTAGAATAATTTATGGCCATCAGTGATTTATTACCCTTACACACTTACCACTAAGTTTTGAAATGCTGACCTATTGATAATGAAGGTTTGTTATCTGGAAATCTTGGCCACCCAGCCTCTGGGGAATGAGAGCCATCGTATGGCACTTGGTTTATAAAAAACAACAACAAAAAAAATAAATAAATTAGTTAATGTGGTGGCTATTTGAGAGCTGTTCTGCACAGACATTCTGCATTTTGCAGCCTCTCCTGATGTAAAACCACTAAATAATAACTGAATCTAGAGGACCCCAGCCAAGCCAGCTGCGATGGGAACAGTCTGATGTGTAAGGCAGCAGAAACACCCAAGCAACTTATGGGTTTGTTGGGGTTTTTTGGGTGGTGTTGGGGATTTTTTTATAAGGTGTGTGTTTTTTGTTTTGTTTTGTTTTGAATGTGGTTGGACTCGATGATCTCAAGGGTCCCTTCCAACCACCAAGATTCTGTGATTCTGCCCACACGGAGAAAGTATCCACCTTGCTGACCCCTCAGCCTCGCTAATCCGCCCCCTGTTTTCAGTCAATGGAGAGGCGAGCGCCCCGTCCCCTCTCTGCACGGGGCGGGGGCCAGATGTCAAGCTGTGCCTACACAATTACCTGTTTGCGGGAGCGGGGCCCCCGGTTTGCATTTAACAGCTCAGGCGACAATGCAGCCAAAGGCGTTAGCCCACCCCGGCCCCTTTGCAAACGTTCTCTCGCTCGCA
Source organism: Scolopax mira (assembly GCA_004320125.1). Lineage (NCBI taxonomy): Eukaryota > Metazoa > Chordata > Aves > Charadriiformes > Scolopacidae > Scolopax > Scolopax mira. The sequence goes on from BJBW01006525.1 coordinate 19,784, forward strand.
CCCGCGACCCTGGGAACCCCGCGGGCAGAGCCGGGTCATTGCGGGACAGCCGCGCCGCTGACAGACACCGGCACAAAGGCGGGGAACGGGGTCCCGCTCCGTTCTCACACGGAGCGAAGAATGAGTCAGTGTAGTGCCGCCCCCCCGCCTCTGGCGCCGCTCAATGCGGGATACAGACCCCAGGAAGCGCAGGCGGAAGAACGGCCCCGCGCTCGCCCCGCCACTTGGCGGGAGGGGGGGGGGCTCTGGCGGGGAGCCCATGGCCCTGCACCCCCCGGCCCTGCACCCCCCGGCCCTGCACCCCCCGGCCCTGCAAAACAGCACAAGGATTCCTACTTTCCGTATCTCCACACGGCCTATTTAAAGGAGACAGGCCTGCCTCCTGCTGTAGTGCCCTGAAGAGCAGCTCGGGGCCGTGTGACACGCCTGAACACACTGGCACCGAGTGTGTAAGGAAGGTGAAGACGTGCCCAAAGCTGCCCGAAGCCTGCCCAGGCTCTGCTCACACCCCCCAGCCGGCAGCTTTTGCTTCACTTGGAAGGAAAACCCTCACCTTTCAACCCCAACGAGCGTTATGACATACCGTGCCCCAGGAATATCCATACATCTGGAGGCTGACTGAGGCAGCTGAAGAATTAATATCCAGTGCAAGGGTTTTTTTAAAAATATATATAATGGGAAATTCTCAGGAAAGACCTTTCAACTTTGCCCTATGCTGAGAGAAGAAGAAAACGGAGAAATGAACTCTTTTCCACCAATTCTTTTAAAAGAGTGATTCTAAATCACTGCAAAATTTTTTATTTTTTTATTTTTAAATAACCCAGAAAGGAATATTGTGTTTGCTGCCACCCATCACCACGGCTCTGCATCCCCGGCTCTGCCAAGCAGATGATCACAGTTCAGCTGTGTCTGGAGGAAGCAGAGGACATTTCGGTCTCATCCCCAGCAGCCCTGTCAAGCCAGCTGCCAATCCAGTGTTTAGGTGGTAAGTAGACTGGGCTGGCACCCAACGACGAGGGAAGGGGTGCAGGCACTGTCAGATCTGAAAGATTAAAACACTTCTAGGTAACTTCAAACGTATGAAGTCATAGGAAAAGAAGTAACTCAACTGCCTGAGTGGAAGACAGATTAGTAATCAACTTGGAATTACCAGGCAGATTAAGATCTCTACCTGAATACTTGGAGTTAATGAGTACAAATTGCAAATAAATTAAATTTGTATGCTACCTACATGTCCTCCCCAAACTGGGAGGGCTGGCTTACACTCCAGAGGCTGTGCCACCATCCAGCAGGACCAGGAGCCCAGGACTGGACACAGGATTCCAGTTGTGGCCTCCCCAGTGCAGAGCAGAGGGGGAGAATGACCTCCCTCCACCCACTGGCCACACTCTTCCCTGCACAGCCCAGGATCCATTGGCCTCTTGGCCACAAGGGCACATTGCTGGCTCATGGACAGTTTGCTATCCACCCCCAGATCCTCCTCCTCAGTAGTGCTTTCCCTCAGGTCCATCCCTAACCTATATTGGTGCCTGGGGTTCTTCCTCCCCAAGTGAAAATCTCTGAAAGCAGAGGAAGAAGGATCAGACGCCACCCCCAGAGCAGATCCTGGAAGGAAACGAACTTAAGAACAAACCAGAGAAGGAAGGAACATCATCAGCACCAGAGTCACAGCGGACGCCAAGATGATGCTGCGCAGAGAAATACTCCATGTAATCTCATGACCAATGATTGAAATTATTTTGATAGCAACTATTTGCTTTGGGATGGCTTTTGTTTCAGTCAAGGGAAGAAGCAATGTGTTCCTCTGCCATCACTACCATGTGCAATCCCAGATGGAGAGCCTGCTGCTAGGGATTTTCTCTACTAGGCTTTAACTGAGTACAGCTTTTAAAGTATTTACAATGGCAGACTTAACAGAAATGACCGTATATTTGTATTCTATCTATCTACACAGAGCGTATACTGAGTTTGGGACAATAATGCTAGCACTCAGGCTGCTGGAGGGTGAGGAAGCATGAACAGAGGGGACTCTGCAGCAGATATCTCCAGCTCCAGCACCATTGTGTACATCTGCACTCCAGACCTGAGAAACCCCCTGGAAAATGCTGTGGTGTCCAGGGGGTTGGTCAGGATGTTGGCAGGGGCAGGGGCTTGGGCCCTCTACCTCCTCTGCCTGACCCAACAGTGGGGAGAAGAGCAGAAATGACACTAACGTGTGACCCATCACTGAGAAGGTGACACTGCACAGCACTGGGGTCCTCTCCACAGGTTGCATGGCAGGCACTCTGCTTCCATTTGCAAACTTTGCTTACTCTCTACATAGTTCTTAACAAAACTTTATCTATTCTTTCGAAACATCTTTTACCCGCTTTAATAAAGTCCCTGTTTCCACACTCCATGGACAGATAAGTACGTAAGGAAACACAAGAAAGAGACAGGCTGATCTGAACTTTTAATAGATGTCAAAATTACATAAAGCAGTTGCCAGTGGACGTGACAAAGCAGCACAGCATCCTATTTCCTCACCCTATTTCACTGTGCAGCGCCACTCACCAGGCAAAATTCCAGGCACACAAAGCCCTTGCAATGCCTGCCTCTTCTGGACCAGGCCCAATGATGACAGATGAGCTTTTGGGTTGCCTGTGCCAGGCCTGCAGACTGATGGTGTCCTCAGCCCACGCCAGCGAAAACTCTTTGCATTATCCTTGTAAATGTTGTGCCATTTACCTCCCACCCCACTACTTTGAAGAACACCAGGCTTCCTGGCACCTTGGCTGGGTTACAGACAGTGCCATTTTTCTTTCAGTTCACCTAAAAACTGGTTCTGTGTCCATTAAGCAGCAGCTCAGTGCACAACCCAGCACTCTATAATCTCAGAGGTTTCTTCCAACCATGGTGATTTGTGATTGATTCTGTGTGCATGAGCTCTTCAGTCAGTCCTTGCCATCCAGGGTCTGCAAATAAACAGAGCAGGGGTGACTGCAAGCCATGAAATTGGGGAGATATTAATGGCAGAAGTTCCTCAATCTTGAGACTCATCTTCTTTAATATTTTCACTGGTGATTTCAGTACACTAAACCAGAGCAGCATTGGTGAGATTTGTTAATGCCATGAAGCTGGGTGGTGACATGAACAGAGAGAAGACCTGGCTATCCTCTGGGAATCAGCAGATGAACTGCAGTAGTAGAGCCCGTATGAATTTCAACAAAATGAAAGACTATCTATTTGAGAATAACAAAAAACGTGTGACAACAAGGACCTGATTGTTGCCAGGCAGAGGGGAAGGCATGTGATTGCCAACTGACCAGAGAAGGACCATGGAGCTCCATGGGAGGCAGTCGTAGAAGAAGCTCTTGAGGTTGCAGTGAGGGTTTGCAGGGTGAAGAGCTGTGCTTGCTGGCTGTGAGAGCCAGGGAAGCAGGCAGGAGGGGCAGGGGAACGGGCAGTCTCTTCTAGGAGAGAAGGCTGGTGACTCTTAATTTGGTCACCCTGACAGCGGGGGAGTACACTTGTTGCCTGTAATTGTACAACGGAGGTAGAACAGGAGCATTTCAGAGAAGGGACAGTGTTGGCACAGGCTAGTGTTTGCATGCCAGATGTAAATACTGCGAGGCTGGGAATTCAAATATCTTCCTCTTTTCTCAAACAGTCCTCTCCAGAGCAGTTATTCAAGCAGAGCAAGGATGACTTGAAGGAAGAGATTTTTAGGTGGCGCTTATTAAGTTCAAAAGAAGAACAGCATGGCCTGCTCACCTGTGAGGGCAGGGAAGAGGGCCTGGCGATCTGTATTTCCACTGCAGTCCTTTTGTCCTACAACGAAGAAGCTGCAGCCTGTGCGTACACAGATGTCCTTGTCCCCGTGTCCTGGGGAGCCCAGGGAGCCCTCAGAGAGGCTGCAGCCTGCATCAGCTCTCTCCATGCACCCTCCTGGGGAGCCTCCACGTCACAGCCTGCCCCGGCTTCTGCTGTCCTCCAGGGCTATTTTCCCAAGTTCCATATCCTTCATTTGCATAGTCAAGAAGAAAATTTACAATGTACTGCCCCGTATTGTTAAATTCAGTGGAAAGGCAGAGCAGAGAGGAGACCACATAGCCACCTTGGTTTGCCACGTCGGAGGGATAAGAAATAACAAACTGCACCCAGTGTGATGGGCACCGTGGGAGGAAGAGTATCAATGCCCTGCACTATGGCAGCACCAGTTTGGACACGAGGGCTGGTTACGGCCAAGAGCAGAGACTCTTGCAGGCTGCTCGGCTAATTTGGCTACAGGGACTGTGGGAGATCCTGGCTGGGAGCTGGATGGAGACTCTGCTGGCAGCCGGGCTCATACTGGCATTGGGTGGTGTGACTGCAAGAAAAGAAAGCAGGGAAAAAAACCTGTCCCAGTGGTCATCTCTCCCCATCAGGCCTAATATGTCTGAAGGCATAATTAAAAAAATCACATAACCAGTGGAGTGAAGCCCTGAGTCTTGTCAGTATGAAAGGAAGAATCATTGATTGATACAAGTTGGTTGTCAAGGAGTGACTCTTTTGTCACGGCTTGCACAGTGCCTGGGATGAAGCAAATCCTTAAAAACAGAATAAAAGCACTTGCTGTAGCTGTGGAGGAGTCTCTGGAAGACGCTGCACATATGCTCTCTAGCTCTGCTTGCTGCCTGCCAGAGCAAAGCTTGTATTATTCACTTCCTGGTACTACGATGGACCCGAAATGAGCAACCATCGCAGTTGGTAACTGATGCCAGATCTGGCTCTGGGAAGGATGTGAAGAGCTTTAGCAGCAGAATCAGGGCTGTGTTTATTGAAACTCTCTGAAATTGATAGCCACATACTGATAGCAACAAATTTGTGCTGCCATACCAGCCACACCAGTGAGACCTGGGCAGGCTGGAGAGCTGGGCAGAGAAGTACCTGATGATCTTCCAATAAAAGCAAGTGTAGGGTGCTGCACCTGGGGAGGAATAACCCCCTGCACCAGGACAGGTTGGGGACTGACCTGCTGGAGAGAAGCTCTGAGGGGAAAGACCCAGGAGTCTCAGTGGACAACAGGATGACCATGAGCCAACAATGTGCCTTTGTGGCCAAGGCTTCCTGGGGGGCATCAGGAAGAATGGGACCAGCAGGTCAAGAGAGGTCATCCTGCCCCTCTGCTCTGCCCTGGGGAGGCCCCATCTGGAGCACTGGTCCAGTTCTGAGCTCCCCAGTTCCAGAAGGACAGGGAACTGCTGGAGAGGGGACAGCAGTGGGCTACAAAGATGATGAGGGGCCTGGAGCATCTCTCTGATGAGGAAAGGCTGAGGGACTTGGGTCTTTTTAGTCTGGAGAAGAGAAGACTGAGAGGGGGATCTGATCAATGCTTATAAATACTTGTGGGTGTCAAGAGGATGGGGCTGGTCTTTTCTCAGTGGTGCCCAGGGACAGGACAGGAGGAAATGGGCACAAACTTAAATATAAGAAGTTCCACCTAAACATGAGGAGGAACTTCTTTCCTGTGAGGGTGGCAGAGCCCTGGCAGAGTCTGCCCAGGGAGGTGGTGGAGTCTCCATCTCTGGAGAAATTCCAAACCCACCTGGACACGTTTCTGTGCAACCTGCTCTGGGTGGAAATGGTCTGGCAAGGGATTGGACTAGATGATCTCCATAGGTCCCTTCCAACCCCATGTGATTCTGTGATAGGCCTTTCCTTCTGGAGGGCAGGATAAGGGGTCTCAAATCACTTTTTCTGTGGCAAGGTTGCTGTAAGCAGTTCCCTCTTCTCCCTCTCAATCTTAGCGCCTCCATCTCCTCAGCAGTGTCACCACAGGTCCAGGTGGACCGAGTGACCAGATGGACCAGGGAAATGATCAGAATTAAAAATAACCATTTCCTAGTGAGATAATTTCTGCCACTCCAGCTCACCCTGTGCTACCTGCCAGCATGACCGAAGCTGCCTTTGCAGTCTGTGCACACCTACCTGTGCCTGCCCTGCTGTCACCAGCAGTTGGGCCACCCTCCTCCCTGGCCCCAGCCCTGTATCCTCACTGCTCTCCCCTTCCCTTCCCTTCCCTTCCCTTCCCTTCCCTTCCCTTCCCTTCCCTTCCCTTCCCTTCCCTTCCTTTTTCCCATTTTCCCTTCCCTTTTCCCTTGAAACATATTGCAGTTCTTTGTCAGTTTAAGGCAGAAGGTGGGAGTGATAGGTGTTCCCTTCCCCTCGCCCGCTGACCCCCCTGTGCTGTGTGTGCCCACAAACCTGGCATAGGAAAAAACACAGAATAACTAGATCTGTGCAATAAATGGGAGATTTTCCCCCCAGATCTGGTCTGGATATAACATGCACAACAAAACGAAGCATTCCTCAGATTCCTGCTTTGCCAGTGGTCAGAAATCAGAGGTATCATTCTGGGGGTGGATGTGTTCATCTGATCTCCTTGTGTGGGTGAGGCCAAAATTACTGCTGCAAAGGTCAAGCTCGTTTCCACCTGCAGAGCTCTCTGTTGTTCTAAGTTAAGGTCACAGTTTGGACTGAAAATGTACATACTAGCAAGAAGCATGTGTCGACACAAATCAGTCCTTATAAGCCAAATACAAATTATTACAGGAATCATTAAAGTAACCGAGAGTACAAAAATATTACAGCCATGAAACTGCATGTTTTCATTACTGGAGTTATCTCAATGTTATATTCAAAGTTCTCTATTCTGGATGCTATTAATGAGTATTGATTTAGAGAACAGAAAAGGAACTTCTCAGTATTAAAAGCAGTTTATCTGTATTTAAACCAAGAGGGTTCCTTTTTTTTTCTGCCTTGGCTGTATCTTTAGACCCTCATCTAACAGCAGCTGTGATTTATTTTTAACTTTTTTTCTTTGCATATTTAAAAGGAAGATTCCATATGGTGTGAAGCATAAGCTAGTGTGGCAATTAGCTGGCAAAGAGACTGAGCTTTACAATTCCAAATAAGTCAGGAATTAATTTTTGCTATGAATCAAAGATGTCTACACAAAGTGAACGTTGTGCCTCTGCTATACGTGGGTTCTGTGGAGCCCTCCATTCTGGGGACTCAGTGGAGCCCACAGACTGAATTCCAGTGAAGACACCGAGCAGCACCACAATACCAGCAGGGTGTCATAGGGTTGTCTTTTTAGTTCAGAATTTTAATTTCTGAATACTGCAGAAATCAGCGATATCCTCTCAGAAACACTCCCCTGTACATCTAATGGAGCATGATCCAAAGGCTACATTTGCATCTAAATACAATGATCCATGCGGAAAATATCTGGCTTTTACTTACAAATTACAATGAGCTTTTCTTTTTTCTACTCAGAATGGTGCTCTTTGAAGAAGAGGAAGCTCTGTCTTCCGAGGGATGATGAACAACTGGTTTCATATTGTCTGGATAAGGTACAGTGATCTTGCCAGTTAAGACATGTTACGCATAAGGAATTCTGAAACTGGGACTATATAATAGAGTTTGCTCTGCCATTTTTAACTTGGGAAGCAACCTTCAGTAAATAAATGATGTGGGTACAGAGCAAACTCTTTTTACATCGCATCTTAATTAAGAATTAATTAACAAGCGCTCATAAAGAAATAATTAATTTCTGGATATTCTTTGCTTTTCTGTTTTATTATTCTAAGCAAATCTCTGGGGCTTTTGCCCTACTAAAAGACACAACCAGCCTTCACAACGAGATAGCATCCTGATCTCTTATTTGTGCACAGAAGAATGTTAACAATATAAATCAGTGGTTGGGGTTTTTTTCAAACGTATAAAAACCCTTGGGCTTCTCTATCTGGCACAGTTCTCTTTCGGGCAGTTAGTTTCTGACCTCAGTGTCCTCACCCGCAGGGATGGGGAGGAAGGGCTTTGCTTCCCTGTTCCCTTTCACTCGTTTGTGGCTGTTTGCAAGGAAAGCGTTTGAAATGAATCGAACATCTTCTCGAGGCAGACGGTGATCCCCTTCCAGCCTTTCCAAACAGGGCACCCCTTCAGGCAGCCAATTAATGTTGGGGTTCCCCGCAAAGCCTGCAGGGACCCGTCCGGGCAGGGAAATCTGCCTTCTCCACTGGGGGTGCTCCTTCCACTCGAGCTCCCCGCAGCCTCAGCCATCACTTCTGCTTGGCCCCTCTCCAGGCGGGAGGAGATGCACCCAGCGGGGCCACCCACAGCCCCTCTGCTGCTCTCCTCCTCAGAAAGAAGGGTCAGAAAAGCCAACGTGAGCAACCCGCTTGGGAAACACCTCAGAAAATACTGGGTTTTTTAAGCAATTGCCCAGCGTCATTGTGAATTTCTGAATTACACCCTGACTCCTCTTCATCATCCACAGCCACTCCTCCTCCTCCTCTTCCTCCGGAGTGTGTCTGCATTGCAGTCACTGTTTGCAGAAACACTGCCAGCCTGGGTTAAGCTCACTCAACGCTGCTCACTGCTGCTGTAGCAGCAAAAAACCCCTGTTACAAATCCCATCTCAGCAGATTTTTGCACGGCTTTGTGTTATGAACTGTTTGCAATACGATTAGGAGGAACTTTTAGAAGTCAAGGTCCATGGTCCGGCAACAGAGCTGAGCATCCAGAGGTGCTCAGAGGATCAGCCATTTCTTTAGATGCAGGTATTTTGGCATCCACTTTAAAAAAAAAAAAAAAAGAAAGAAAGAAAGGAAAAAAACAACAATAAAAGTTTGTGAATTTCTGGTTTTGCAAAGGTAGTAATTATATTTGGTAATTACCTTCCCATGATAAAGACTGCCTTTCTGTTTATGTCTGAACAAAACAAAGCTTGCCAATCTTTGTCCTCTTGGATACTCAGTGGTTTCACCTTTCAAGGATAAAGGTGGATTTGTTCACAGGGACTCTTTCTCTCTCGTTACAGCTGTATTTATCCCAGGCTTTCCAGGTACATGTTCCCTATTTTACTCCCAGCGACGTTTCTCTGACAGGGGCAGGAATGAAAGAAACTTGAGGGAAGGAATTGGGATTTGCTGCCCCCAAAGCCAAGGCAAGTTTTGATCAAGCTTAGACAACCCAGGACCAAGGCCCCGCGCTCTGGCTAATACACTAGAGACTCCCCTATTGCAGTGGGAGGATCCCTACACATTTGTCCGAGTTCTGTGGAGGATCAGGTTCCCACACCCATCCATCTCTGGCAGATTTATTGTCTGATTAAATTCCTCCCCCAATAGCCCACGATGCCGGGGCTGTTGCAGGACACACAACACAACCTCTGCTCACAGAGCATTAACCTTTGATGCATTTGGTGTCTTTCCAACATCTGGGCAGATAGAGGACATGAGTATGTTCATCCTAAACGCCTGAATCTTCAGGGTGCCATAATCAGAAGCCCACTCTGCATTTAGTATTCCATTTGTTTGAATAGCTTGTTGCCCTCCTATTTTTCCCACTACTTGTGGTCTTGAGAGAAGTCCTTCTGGGGAGCAATCACCCTGTGCAACAGCTGAAAAGGGCCACTGCTGTCCTCATCTTTCTGTGAGAACATGCAGCATTCAGGGCCAGATGAGGATGTGGAGGAGGAGGTGGCTATCACATTGCAGGACTGGGAGCACAGCATGTGACATGGGACAAGGGCTAGCAGGAGGACAAGGAGGAGGGCAATTCCACCTAGTTCCCTTGGTGAATCTGAGTCAAGAGCCCCTGAATCTTCGTACCACGGTGGATACCAACTTTCAGCTACTTCAAGCATTCATCTCATCAAATAATGATGGCCTGAGATTAAAAACATGTCTTCATAACGTGGGTGTCTGGTAGTGGGAGTCAAATTCCTCTGTTCCTCTACCAGTCAGTGCCTCCTACACCATGTCTGTGGCACCGGTACTGACACTGCTGTTGCTGTGTGCCGATGGGCTTGCTGAGAAATGAAACCTCTGGACTTTTGAGAAAACTCATTTTTCATTCAAAGGTGATTAATTGTTTACACGGCCATCAAATTGCCCTCAGAGGGTGCGACAGGAAAATAAGTCCCAATGATAAAGTACACTGTCAAAATTGTCCTCGTGTAGTTTTAATTACTTTGGGTGTCAGGCATAAACTCTAATCCAGCAGACAATTATTCCACATATATTTTATTGTGGGTCTAGATGCAAACATAACATTAATTGAATCAAAATGGAACACACTGTTTTGACAGCCAGCTTTTGTTGAGGAGTGTGCTTCTGTCATTAAAAGAGGGAATGTAGCTGAAGTAATTTATGAATGACAGCTGGAATGTAGTATTGAATAGCAATGTGTAGAGCAAGCTAGATACTGAAAATTAAAAATATATTTTTTATCATCTCGTTGCATATAGGTGGCACTGTCAGGAGCTGTTCTTTCATGCTTGCAGGCATAAACTTAATATGTGAGAAATTAATTAATATGTTGTTACACAATTTCACCCGTGGGAGAGCCATGCCTTTACTAATACAATAAGAAAAGCATACTTTTCAGTGTTTCTATCCATGCCTTACTCTGGGAAGGTGAAAACGGCACTAATTCTCTGTGAGATGGGCCCCCAGAAAAGAAGAGGTGCCAAAATACATGTCCTTGTCAGAGTAGACATGTCCTGCCCATTCAAAATCCTACCAGCCACTAGAGCATGGCTTCTCCTTGGTGAGGTGTAGATTGAAGCCAAACCACTTCTGTCTTTGTTGGGTTTGTCATCTTTCAGCCTCAAAAGGAAAATCTGAAGGTGGCATCTTTCAGACATCACCCTGGACATAAAAGTGACCATGACAGGCTAGATCAAAAGTCTGTCTAACCCAGTTTCTTCTCTTCATCAGGTCCAAAGAGCAAATGCCAAAGGAAGAACACGAAAGAAAGACAAACATGTGATAGCAGTTATCTGAAAGTCTCTCCCAGCTTCCAGCATGTTGTGGCTCAGGGATTTCCTTAGCTACAGGTGGTATTTAATAATCTATTAAATGTACTGAGTGGTAGGTACTTAATACGTAGTATGTACTTAATAGCCCTCAATAGATTATTCTTCCAGTAATTTATCCCAGTTGCTTTTTTAACCCATGTTCATGTTTAGCATTTCACATAGTCTGTGGCAAAGCATTTCATAGCTTAAACAGTGCCCTGTAGGAGAAATAATTCCTTCTGTTAGCTTTGACTTTGTTGCCTGCTAGTTGCATTTGTTGCTTCTTCTTATGCTGAGACCAAGAATGATCATTCCCAGTTCACTTTCTCTGTGTCACTCATGACTCTGTAGACTCCGTTATGTTTCCCCTCAGTTCTTGCTTTTTTCTTTGTAGCTTCCCTTTCTCCCTCTATAAATCTTTTTTAGTTCTACTTTATACATATTGAGATAGGGAGACCAGAACTGCATCCAGCATTCAAAATGTGGATTAATAGTCTGCATAATAATAATTTCTAATTTTTCTGTATTCCTTTCCCTAGTAATTCCTAACATTAAACTTGCTTTTTTGACCACTACTGTGTCAAAAAATGAGCTGACATTTTTGGGGAATTACTTATTCTAAAACCTTATTCCTGTGTAGTGCAACTCACTCAGAACTCATCATTGCATATATAAAGTTAGAGCTGTTTTTTCCCATGTTCATCACTTTACATTTACCTACATTGAATTTAATCTTCCATTTCATTACCCAAAGTATTCATTCCGTATTTATTAGAGTTGATGTTTTCCCCCGTGAATACCTTAGGCTCATCACACAATGATACCCTGCAATTCATCACTCAGATCAGATCAGTTATGAATCTCTTGAACAGCACAAGCTCTCACAGAGATCTCATCAGGGCTCTCTCTCCCCAGAGTGACCTCTTCCTTCTGTGAAAACAAACCATATTCCTACCCTTTGCTTATTATCCGCTGATTCTGTTCTTTAGAAAAGATACTGTAAATTCATGTTGTTGACCTCTTGTGTAATCTCCTCCATAGGCCCAGCGGTGCCATCAGCATGGGTTCCCTATCTGTGATTTTCCTTTGGATCTCTTGCATGAGCAATGAAGTATTTGTCAAAGCTGACAGTTAAGCATTGACCCGGACACCTGGCTATCTCCCTGAGCTATGAATGGTCATTTCTCAGAATGAACACACACTTACTGAGTGACTACTGAGGAACTGAGTGACTACTCAGGAAAAGTAGTTTTACTCAGTTTTTACTGAGGAACTTACTGAGTACTACTGAGGAAAAGGATCTGGGAGTCCTGGTGGACAGTAAGCTCTCCATAAGCCAGGAATGTGCCCTTGTGGCCAAGGGGGCCAATGGAATCCTGGGCTGTGCAGGGAAGAGTGTGGCCAGTGGGTGGAGGGAGGTCATTCTCGCCCTCTGCTCTGCACTGGGGAGGCCACAACTGGAATCCT
>BJBW01006525.1:32350-93914 GCA_004320125.1 Scolopax mira
GATGTGCTCTGGGCAGCCCTGCTTTGGCTGAGGAGTGGGACTGGAGGTGCTCTAGAAGTCCCTTCCAACTCTGACAATTTCTTGACCCCGTGAGTGATACCACAGTCCATAGCACTTGGGGAATTCCACTGCAAAACACTACAGTCTGTTCTGCTCAAATGTCTGAGAGGAAAAGGGGAAATAAATTAGAAGAAGACCTTATCTCCAGAGAGCTGAGAAAAAAAACCCACAAGTGCCGTGTTCCCAAGGGCAAGGTTATCATCAGGCATCACCCCCATCCACCACCACCCCTGGTGAAACCGCCTGCACAGACTCTTTCTCTTGCTTCACTGGAGGCGTTTGTTTGTGGTGAGAGATCCAGCTGTGCCTCTGCTGTGAGAATCCCACCACAAGGAAGGGTGTCAGAATCCACACCACTGCTTCCAGACTGGGGCTTCTAGTAGCAGAGACCAGAAGACATTCATGACGCAATTCAGTTTGACTGAACGTTTCTCAGGATGGGGTATCCTACACAAATTAGTCCAGAAAAGTCAGCCCTAAATATATTTAGCTGACAATCAGTTCCACTTACATGGTGAAATTACGGGTATACTCCTCTTCAGTAATATACTCATCCGGTGTTGGGTTACTATCATTTTGAATTCTTTTGTACCTAAATTCATAAGAGCAAGTCAGAACATTAAGCCTTTCTTATACAGTTAGGATACTGATTTGCATATAACCATACCCATCTAGTTCTCTTCCTATTTAGTCTCAATTTTAAATGTTTGCAAAGTTGTGGCCTGTTTAACTGTATCTTGAAGTAGCTACTGCTTTGCGATTCAACTACGCAACGTGTTAGCAAAGGGCACAACCACCTTGATTTGCACCAGCCGTGCGGCTGAACTGCCAGTACCCGTCCTGAACTGGTCCCAAACATCTACTTGTTTGCCACCAGGACAATCAGGTGGCAGCTGGGGGGACCATGCAGCTTGCTCTGACTGTAGGTGGGTCGCAGCGGTTGCTCAGAACACGCTCAACGCAGATGAGGTCGAGCAAAAGGGAATTCCCAGTGATGCTGTGCTGGGGCTTGTGTTTGCAGACAGTGATCTGATGAAACTGTTAAAAAACAGGAAGCTCTGGTGAGCGGGCAGCTGTTAGGGTAAAAAAAAAAAAAAACACAGAGAGAAGGTAAAGATCAGCTAGATCCACTTCCTGGAGATAAAGGCCAACTGTAGGTGTTGGCAGCAACTGGAGCATTTGCTACCTGGGCAGAAATACAGAGAATATCTCCTAGGGGAGGTATTCTTAGAGCATTGCTGGTGTTGTTTCCTACTCAGTACTTTGAATAGAGATGGGTGGAAGAGTGACAGCAATAACATCTACGCAAATTTAGCGATATTTCTCTACATCTCATGTAGCTCCAGAAGCTCCAGACACATTCAGAGCTCCAGCTCTATTCTAACCTCAAGCCAGTAAGGCTACATAACCAGTTGGATGCTTCTCCTAGCTGATGGTGTGACTGTACATGTAAACTCCCTCCCATAACACACAAAACCCCTTTGTCTGATACTGTTCATTCTGGTCACCATTCCCAGTCAACCAGACAGGTGTCAATCAAGTTAATGCCTCTCAACACAAAGCCAATCTGTCTATGGTTGCAGGGTTTGAGCCAATTTAATTTAATTTATTAGAGTTGAAAGGAGCCTTTGCCTCTGTGACAATGGGTGAGACAGTTTGTAATGATTCTCATTTAATTGATGAATGCAGACTTGGCACTTGACTATTAACTAGACACATTAAGACACCGGAGGTGAAACCCCAAGAGGATTTCAGAAGCGTCTACATGCTTCTAAGGTTTGCTTTCCTACAGTGAGTTCAGCAGCAGCCTTTCTCAGTTGGAGAAGCTGGAGCCCTTCAGCTGTGTCTCACAGAAGTCACCATCCTCCTCTCCCAGAAATAACGTTGCTGTGCAGGAGAAGGACTTGAGTCCCATCTCTGCTCTTGGTGTGAGACTCTGCTCAAAATATACAGCCCAATGGCCATTCTGAAATCTGACATAGCCCTATGCTGCACAGACCTTTGCAATTTATGCACCTATGAACAAATGAGGAACATTTAAGCACACATTAGCCACAAAAAGCCTGCAATAAATTAATCATTCCGCACAGGGCTCTTTCAAAGGAGAAAGGTTACTCTCTAGAAACACTTCTCTTTCCTACATATTTTCCTAGGACTGAAACTTAACTTGTTTCTGTAGTTTGTCCTTTATGGTTGCCTGATTTACCAACCCATTTTGATTAGCTTCTCAGCGCTAATTAATACACATTTTCAACCCTTCTAACCACATATTGTTCAAGGGTGGTTATCCTAGAGTCCCAGATTTTTAGTCCAGGGTGCATCATTGCAGGCTCCAGCATAGTCCTTTAGGATTTTACCCTGTACCCCAGGAGTGCAGTGCCAAACACCCCTCTGGTGAGAGCTGCCCTCTCTGAGAGCTTTATTTATAGAAGGAAATCTAGTCTTGATTTAAAGATTTAACATGAGAGAGAAGCTAGCCACATCCTGTCATAAGCTGTTTCACTGGTTGAGATCTACATTTTATTTTTAGCTTGAACTTACCCAGCTCCAGCTTCCATCCACTGAACCTTGTCAGGACCAGGAGGTGTTATAATCTTTAATGACCTTTGTCTTCTTCTCTTTTCCTTTTTGTAAGAAAGTTACTGGAAGACTCTGGGGGATTTTTCTCTCCTTATATATTTTTTTTCTTTCTTCATGCAAAATGGCAGCTTTACTAAAACCAGGATTATGTGTCTGTAGAGTTACATAGGTGCTGCACGGCACAGCCTATCTCAGCTGGCTCTACAAATTCTTCAGGCTAAAGCAACGCCAGCTCTCTCCAGTCCTTGCTCCCTGCTGCAGCTGTTTCTCGGGAAGGCAGTGTTGGAATATTGACCAGCCTGAGAGGGAGGAGGTGAAAGCCCAGGACTGACGTGTTCAGCACCTTCCATCACTTTCATCCTCCTCGAGCCGTGCCCGCAGAAGACAGAAGCTGTCAGACAAGGTGGTGTAGAAGAGCAGGGATGGAGACTCAGCACCAGGTCAATGCACGTAGACTTTTCCCCCTAAAACAAAGAGAAAGGAATGCCTGACCCCAACGCAAGCAGACAGAGGCATGTGAGCTTACCCAGCGCAAATCCTTAATCACTCTCTTGAAGACAAGAGAGACTTCTCATAAATTAAACTCAACCAGATTATTATTTTAAGCTCTTTAAGGATTTGCTTCTGATTTTATAATCTCAGCCTCAGCGGAGGCTGTTATTATAGTGGAGCAACATTTTCTGTAGCTGCATTAGGAACTCCAGAAGTATGCTACGTTACAGCAGAAGCTCGGACAGACATTGCTGCTGTGTCACTGCCACTGCAAAATGATCTGCTCCTCAAAAGCCTTAGTCCTTTTGAGGATTTGGTGAGGTTATCAGAGAGCATGTTTCTGCTTCCCTGCACCAGCTCTACAAGGGCTGCCCCGGAAAAGAGGGCATGATCACAACACCCAGGCAGTTCAAAACCCACATTGATTTACCTTCCCCAGTAATTACATTAATATCTCTGTGGTACGGTTACACACTACAGTAGGTGGGGAAGGGGAGAAAAAGGGCCTGGTGAAAGAAAAAAAGGACAAAAGTCAGCAAATTAGCTGTTACACTCGAGCTTGAAGGATGTACAGGGGATCACATATTGCTTCTTCATCAGCTCTTTCGCATCTGGTCACAAGTTCAAGGGATTGCGAACAATATTTAAAGTAATCTCTGTTTTTATAGATAATGCTGGGTGATGATTGATATAAATGCTATGATAAATCAAAAAGTGATGGCCCCAGCACAGCACGAGTGATGGAGCTGGGTGTTTTGGTGCCGCTGTGGTGCACTGGGCAGTGAACACAGTGTGTGGACAGTGTGACGTGCTGCTGGTGTGTCCCCACTGCCGTGGTCAGGACCACCAACAATGTGAAGGTGGGAAGGATTTCTGCCCCCGGGGCATCACCCCCCTGCCATCATTCCCAGGCCTTGTCTGGGCCATAGGAGAGGTGTCAGGCAGACAAGAGGGCGGAGGACCACCAAGGCAGATGCCAACCAGATCACCTGGGGTTATGAGCAGGGGGAATTTTCCTTCTGCTACCTTACCATACAAGTTGGAGACAGGGAGTTCAGCTTTTATTGAAGTTGGAACACCCCCCTGCCACCCCACAGCAGTACTCCAGAGGATAACTCACCATGGAGCACACAAGGTCACGAAGGCAGGAACGGGCTGTGCAGCCCACAGCTTGGGGGACCTGCAGGAAAAAGGGAGTCTGAGGATGTCAGAAAAGGGTTTGTGTCCCAGGGTTGTTCCTGCCAGCATGGGACAAGTGACCCCTCTTTTACAGGTAGGTTGCTTGGAAGTGAGCTAGTGCTTCCAACCAAGCTATTCATCTGGCTTATTTTCTTTTATACTTGCTTACTTTCTTTTATTTGAAGAAATAAAAATAATAAAAGAAAGAAAAAAATAAAAGAAAATAAAATAAATAAAAGAATAAATAAAATAAAATATTTTTTTAGAAAAAATATTTTAGAAAAAAAATAAAGTGGCAGGCATTTTAGAGAGCGAATGTTGCATAGGGATATAGGGTAGTATCTGCTGGTAGTTTAAAGAGACTTCAGAAAATCAAGGATTAAATGTCTTCCCTAACATTAACACTGCACTAAATCAAAAGCTTTACTCTTCCTGAATTCGAAATAGATTTAGCTATATAACTGAGAAGACAGATAGCCTTTGAAACAGAAAGGCCTTTTATCAAAAAGGAAATAGTTCCCGAGTTTGCCTGGGGCATTTTTCCTTCCACAAGATTTGAAAAGGTGGGAAAAGAAAGTGGAAAAATCTTTCATCTAATATTTTAAAACACATATATTACATTTTTGCATTTCAAATAATGACTTGTTCAAATTTTATTCTGCCTGTAGTTTTTCTCTATGTAATGGATTTTGTTTGCTTCTCATTTTAAATACATCCCTGTCTTGAGGCACCTGAAATATGCATTTAGCTCGAAATTAATTTCTGCAGTTTTAATTAATTATGATGCCTGTATTAAAACTGAACTTCAAGGTTATTTTTAAAATGTTTTTTTCTATTTTATAAAATCCTTTTTTCTATCCTCTCTCTACCAACAGAGAGGAAAGATGTACATGTCCACGACAATAATCCTTGAAGTTCAAAATATGTTTATTAATTTTTTCAGGTCTTACAGGCTTCTCTTCACCCAGAAGGGGTGACCTCACAGCACAGCCTTCCAGTACCTGAAGGGGCTACAGGAGAGCTGGGGAGGGACTCTGTCAGGGAGTGGAGCAACAGGATGAGGGGGGCTGGTTTTAAATTGGAAGAGGGGAGATTTAGATTAGATATTAGGAAGAAATTCTTTGGTGTGAGGGTGGTGAGACACTGGTTGCCCAGAGAAGCTGTGGCTACAAAAGCAGTTTGTAACTCTGAATGTAGACTGTTTACGGTTGGACTCAATGATCTCAAAGGTCCCTTCCAACCATGAAGATTCTGTGATTCTGTATGATTGTGGGTATTTTTAATACTGGCAACCAACTTTCTGAGTGAATAATTCATACCCAGATTTCTAATACTTGTAGAAAAAATTATTTTGATGTGATTTTCTGAACCAAAATATTTTCTCAATCAGTTATGCCCATTAGTTTTAATTTCCTGTTTTCGTTCTCTTTCCCAACCATCATCTACAATCAATGCCACAGATGAGTCATTAGTACCACTTCTCCAGTTTCCTACCAGCGTGCTAAAAGTCTGAGAGATTAAAGTTGGATTAAGAGTGCAAGTGTTTTCCTTCATCCCGTTCAGTCCGTTCCCAAAGATATTTTCCAGTAACGAGTTAAGATACAAAGAACAACCGAGTGCTGCTGAGCAGCAATGCTGCAGCGCTGTCAGCTAAAACGCTGCCATGGACACCTGCTCACTCCCTCTAAAAATAAATCGCTGGATTGTGTCACCCACCAGAATTGATGAGCTTCAAAAACCCTAATGTCTCACGACAAGAGGATTCCTGGGTGGAAAGCCGGGTGCGGAAAAGCATCAGGCAGATGTAGGCTGGGTTGCTGGAGAGGAATCCCAGCCCAACCAAGGTGCTCCAAGGCTGGCAAAGAGGGATTCAGAAGCCACAGCCTGGCTTTCAGAGCCCACCTCGTGATGTGGAACACCAGTCATTTGCTATGGCTGGTCATTGGTCCAGGTGCTGCTTGGCAGGTAGAGCAAGCTCTTGTAGTCTTCTCTTCCTATCACCATGGGCCCCTCACCACAAGAAAGACACTGAGGGGCTGGAGCGGGTCCAGAGAGTGGGTCCAGAGAAGGGCAATGGAGCTGGTGAGGGGTCTGGAGAGCAATTCTCATGAGGAGAGGCTGAGGGAGCTGGGGGTGTTCAGCCTGGAGAAAAGGAGGCTGAGGGAAGACCTTCTCGCTCTCTCCAACTCCCTGAAATGAGGGTGTAGCCTGGGGGTGTTGGTCTCTTCTCCCAAGGAACAGGCAATGGGACAGGAGGAAATGGCCTCAAGTTGCGTCAGGGTGGGTTCAGGTTGGATATTAGGAAAAAATTTGACATGGAAAGGGTTATTAAGCCTTGGAACGGGCTGCCCAGGGAAGCAGTTGAGGCACCATCCCTGGAGGTGTTCAAAAGACGGGTTGACATGGTGCTTAGAGACATGGTTTAGTGATGTGGGGAGGTTTGGGATGGTTTTCTTTTGTTGTTTTTTTTTTTATCAGAGTTAGGTTGATGGTTGGACTAGATGATCTTAAAGGTCCCTTTCAACCTAGATGGTTCTATGATTCTTCCTCCTTGGCAAGAAGTGGGATTCCCTGATGGTGGCATCACAAAGGAATGACTTTTTGTCCCTTCAATAAATTGCACTCCTTTGGAGAAAGCCTAGGCCCAATGCTTCTGTCAGAAGATAGTTTACTTGCTCTCAAGGCCTCAGCATTAACCAGGAGGCAGAACAAACACTGACCGTCTCAGATCAATCGGCCACGCTGGGAGCGATTCCTTTGACAGAACTATTTTACGTAATGTAACAACAGTAATGTGATTTGTCATTGATTTCAGAGATGCGGCATGGAGCCATCCAGGCTTTCACGGGATTTGTTTGGCCTGTAGGAAATTTCTATTACATTATTTAATATGTCCCCTTGTGGGTGGCAGCTTCTTATTGATGCACTCCTTGAATGGAAGCAACGCTTTCCTACCAGCCCCCACGCCTCCTATAAATTCCCCTTCCTGTCCCTAATGGCTCAATTTCCAGAGGTGATTGTACCCTCAGGTCCTTATGCTCCTTAAAGAAGTAGGACTGCTCAGACCTTTTAAAAGCCAGGCCAACAATGTACCTACAGAGGGGTAATTGTTTTCTTTGTAGAAAGCTCCAGGCAATTCCATAATACGCTCTGATAAGTGGGGAGACACTCCCCACACGAGATGGAGTGGATGGATGAGAAGCTACGAGTGTGGCAGGGCTGGCACAAAAAAAGGATGCCCACATCCCCCTGTACCCAGCACTGGTGGGGCCACACCTGGAGTTCTGTGTCCAGTTTGGGGCACCTCAACACAAGAGAGATCTGGAGGTGCTGGAGAGGGGGCAGAGGAGGCAACGGAGCTGGTGAAGAATAAACCTTATGAAGAGCGGTTGAAGGAGCTGGGACTGTTCAGTTTGAGGAAGTGGAGGCTGAGTGAGGGGAGACCTCATCACTCTCTACAACTACCTGAAAGGACACTGTAGAGAGGTTGGTGCTGGTCTCTTCTCACAGGGAATTAGCAATAGAACGAGAGGGAATGGCTTCCAGCTGCAACAGGGTGGGTTTAGACTGGACATTAGCAAACAATTCTTCCCAGAAAGCATAGTCAGAGACTGGAAGAGGCTGCCCAGGGAGATGGTTGAATCACCATCCCTGGACATGTTTAAGAGTCATTTAGATGTGGTGTTGGGGAATATGATGTAGGGGAGAACTTTGTAGAGTGGGGTAGATGGTTGGACTCGATGGTCCCTGAATGATTCCATGATCAGCCCAATCAACTTCTTATTTTCAGTGTGCAGGAAGCAGGAGTTGAGTGAGGATGAGCCTCTCCCCTGTCGCAAGGCAGACAGAGCACATGGAATCCCACCAAGTGGCATGAGTGAGGGACACTGGAAGGGCTTGTTTCAACTCATGGCACTTCTCTGCCTTAATCACCCATGGGAAATTTACACTTGTGTAGTTTAAAGTCGCATTCTCTTTATAATATGTTTGCTTATTCTCTACACAAATGATAATTAAGGGATGTACCTCAACACATATTCAAAAGATACTTCAGTTTCCCCAAACCACAGGGGAAATCTTGCAGGCTGAGAACTGAGATTTTTCCCCTAATTACTTACTAAAACTTTTTAAATGAGCATATCTACATGAATAAGAGATGTGGAACTAGGACCATGCTATTTATTATATAAAATAGGAATGAATTTAGGGATGGCAGCAAACCCCAGAGCTGCCTGCTCCCACAGAGTTTGTGCGTTCCTGGGTTAACACTGCAAATGGACTTCTAAAGCTGCATCTATGGGCTCCTAAGTGTATCTGATGGCTTGCTCTTGCCATCAGGGGGAAGTCTTGTTCCTTCTCCTCTTTTTCTTCTCTAACCCAGACCTTCTCACAGCCAAAGACTGCTTCCTAGCTTGTGGTGGCTCCGAAACTTAATTTGACTTGCCCTGTGAGCTGATTCAACTCACCGACCCAGCAGAAAAGCAGGCACCTGCTTCTTTCTGGGCCGTGTGTCTGCACGGTGGGTGAAGAGCAACTGGAGAGGGAAGAGCCCTACGAGGGAAGAGCCCTGGAGGGGGAAGGGGGTCATTTCTTCACGGGGAGCAGAGCTGATAAAAGAGAAGTGATGGAACCGCGCGGCTGGGAACGGGGCCTCCTCGTTTTGGTGGAAATGAACTGCTGGCTTTGTGCACACCCTCCAACGAAACTGAAACCTGAAGTAGCTAAATTTGAGCACCTGAATTCGCCTTAGGCATCGAGAAAATGCAGTTTGGTAAACCCCCCTGCTTTGCACAAGCACAGCTGAGGCCAATACCCTGCACCTGGAGCTTAACGCCTCCAGCAGCTCCGACAAGCTCTGCTGCCCCTCTGCCTGTCCCCACGCCGGGGGGTTGTGTGTGTGCCTTCCCAGAGTCTTCATGTTTGGCAGGGACCTTTGAGTTCACTGGGAGCTGGGCTGGCAACTGGTCCAGCTGGAAAATAGCTTCTCCATCCATCTCACTCACAAAGAGTTGCGCCGTCAACTAATTCAATTTGAATAAACTAAGTATCTGGAGGAGAGTAGGCTTAAAGAGAGGGAAAGCTCCCGTGAGTTCCTGTGCCCTGCCATGCTTGGTGCATCCCTTGGGGAGACTCAAGGTGAACTGCGTTTTACTGATGACATCAACCCATGCCAAAAGGTACAGCTGAAGGGAAGTACCTGCTACTACATTGCTTCCCAGCCTTTTTGCAATTGCACGCTACTGTTACCATCCCAAATTTCCTACAAATCACAATATGTTTTCATGCTTTAAGCTGAAAAAAACTACAGAGGCACCAAATGGCTGTGATGGCCTACCACAGCTTTATAGGACATCTACCATCCTTGAGCAGAGCTGGGGAACAATAGGTCTAGAATCCTCTCTAGAGAGAGGACAAAGGTAGAATAAAAGTGCTGATAAAAGGCTCCACGTGTGCAAATCTTGACTACAAAAACAAGAAACCAACGAGATCAGAGGGGAAAGACATGGACTAGCTTGCCCAGTGAGGACAGAAGTTGTTAGACAAAGAGCTTAAAAAAGGCTCAGAAGAAATCAACAGAGGAACTCAACAGCTGGCAGTACCAAAAGATGATCTGGAGAAAGGATGGGCTCCGAGGATTCATTGGATGGATGTGCAGGGAGACAATTAACTGAGCTATAATCCTGCCAAAGATTAGGTGAAGATGAAAATGCTGATGGTATCGGTGGATTTGGATTATTGAAACAAACAACCCCCCAACCCTCTCCTGCGGAGGTAAATCCTTTCTTGGCAAATACCAAAAGCAAACCCAGGCTGAAGCCTCCAGCCAGGCACAGACATCAGAGTTCCTGCAGAATGGAACGTGGGGCTTGGAGTTGTTCTCAGGAAGGAAGGACCTCACTGGGTGTTAGGCCAGTCCTCGCATTGGGGTGGCAACTTCTAGTGATTGTGCAATTTCCCTAAAAAAAAATCCCCAGAGACCAAATCCAGGCGTTTGGTCGCTGCAGCCTTTCCTGCCTTTGCTCTTTCAGGGGTTTTTTCACTCAAAGTCCTCGCGCTTCTCTACATCATGTAAAACACGGCCCTTGCCTTCATTAAGGAGCCACCACTAATTATGCAGCCTTCCCTTTGATAAGGGAAGTGATAAAGATTGATACCTGTCTTTAACACTCAAACTTACTGAAGGGCGGGGGGGGGAAGATGTGATTCATCTTTCTCTTCTTCCTCCTTTTCCAGCCTGGCCGCGGGAGCACCCTCCGGCCCCGCATCCCGCCGCTCGGGGGAGACCTGGGGGGCCATTCCCCCCCCCCGGGGGCTACCTCCCCCCTGGCAAGGTGGCCAGCCTGTGTGTCCGTGACGCGCCCCCCCCGCGGAGCAGGCGGATGCGGTACCAGCCGTGCCCCCGCGCATCCTCCGCAGAGGCACTCTGCGGTGCGGGGAGGGGGACGGAGATGCAGGGGGCGGCGGGGCTGCGCTGCCCGACCGCCGCATCGCTCGGCGCCCGGTGCGGGGACATGCGCGCTGCTGCGCGGCCGCGGTCCTCTCTGCTGCCTCCCCCCCCGCCCCCGACCCTGCCGGCGGGCGGAGGAGGCGGAGGGAAGGGAGGAGGAAGAGGAGGAGGAGGAGGGAGAGAGAGAGGCGCCGCAACTTGCTGCGGCTCCTCCTTCCCCTCCCCTCCCCGCACCGCTGCGGGCTGCGCTCCGCGGGAGGCGGCGTCCCCGGGCGCTTCTCTCCGCGGCTCCCGGCGGCTCCCGGTGAGTTGGGGCGGGGGAAGGGGGGGACACGGGGACGCGAAGTTGGCGTGTCTGCGATGGGGTTTTTTTTTCTTATTTTATTTACATTTGGGGTGGGGGCGGGGGTGTCGGTGGCGCTGTCGCTGCGGGAGGCTGGTGGCGGGGCCGCTGCGGGGCTGGACGCCGCGGGAGCCGTGTGGTTATTCGGTGGCGGGGAGGGGGGGGGGGGTTGTGATTTGGGCAGGTGCGGGGCAGGGGAAGCGGGGAGCCGGGATGCGGCCACCGGCTGGGGGTTATTGTGCGGGTCGGGGGGGGCATCCCGCGGCGCCCGGCATCTCCGCTGCTGCCGCTCGGCCCCTGCGCTCTATTTTCAGCGCGGTGTCTGTTCTCGGGCTTGGAAACTCTTTAAGGGGAAGGGGGTGACGGGGGGGGGGGGAAGAGCAGGGGCTGCTTTTGGGAGCCTCGCGGAGAGAGTTGGGAGCAGAGATTCGTCCCGACGCATCGTTCCCCGCGCCTGCCGCTCGGAGGTTTTCATTCCCTTGTAGTGCCTGGAAGAAGGGGCTTTAAAAAAGCTGGCAAACGGCCACACCAGAAAGTTGCGGGGGTCGAACGTTACCCGCGCTAATGGACCCAATTATCTAAATAAACAAGCCTAGTGTAGTGAGTTATAGGTGCCTGAGCCACAGCGCTTCGAAGGAGAGGGCTCTTCAACCTTTCTTCTCTCAGCTGTCCCGCAGAGGTTTGCCTTTAAGGAGAGTCCGGTGTCACCCGGTGCCGAACGCCCGAGTTGGTGCCGTTTGTAAAAGGAATGGCCTTTGAAATACCACTGAGCCATTAAAGCAACAAATGCAGAAAAAGAAAGAGCAAAGATTAAAATTTTGGCAGAAAATGGTTTTTCCCCTTCCTAGCAGACATACTCGATGAACTTGTGTCCGGAGTTCTTATTTTATCAAATTATTTAAAAAAAAAAAATAAGCGTGCTGTGCGAAACCAGAAGGAATTCCTCCCGAGCCCTGCCCCAGCCTGTGTCGTGGCCAGAGCAGTGTCTGGCAGGAGAATCTGCAGAAATGCTGCTAAAGGCACCCAGGGGGAATGGGAGCGCTTCTGTTACTGTGTCTGTAGATGATACAGAAGTAGACACTTCAAATTCTAGGGTTTCCTTTTGTACCTTTTTGAAATTTTTGCCCTGATCAATGTACCTCTGTGTGAGGGGCGCAGCTTCAATACAGCAAAAGTGCTTTGCCTCACTGGAAAAGTGATTAATTCAGGTGTTAACTTATTTAGCAACAGCCAGGCTCTGCAGCCTATGGAGCATCCCCTGTAAGGGGTGACTGTCTTCTGCCCTCATTTTAGCAAACATAGTGAGTACAGTAGCACAACATCTTGCAGGCCTGAAATGCAAGAGCAATTCTACCTTTAACCGGTATTTCAACACGGGATTTTATTAACGTAAAATCAATATTCAGGGCAGCAATGGGGACCTGCAACTTATGAATGAGAAGCTGATCTGAAGGCAACATGTGGCTTGTTGTGGGATGGGACACTCAGTGAGCTCACCTATCTTTTGTTCAGTTTCTTTTATGAAATGTCATCTAATGAAGAAAATAATGAGGGAATTGTGGTTTAAGGCATCGTGCTCCTCAGAAGCCTTCTCACCAGGCAGCTGAACGTGCTGTGGCTTCAGATTATGTATTGTCTACAAATAACTGGTACTAGAGAACTTAAGCTCTGAATTTATCCTACTATTAAAGTTACATTGATCAGAAAGTGGCACTGGATATCAAGTCCTAAATAAGAAACGCTCAATAATCTAGAGTTAATTTCTATTTTAAGAAGTACTGTTCTGGGGACTCCACAAGCAGTGCAGTGGAGTTCTTCTCATGGGCTGTGCGGTGACGTTGAGTTAGGGAACGCTCTTTCCTGGGGCAGCATGGACTTCACTGGCACACAAAGGGGTTAAATCTGTTAATTGATGCTGGTGGTAAACTGCTGTCTGGAACCGGACAGTTTTTTTTCTTCCAGTAAGAATGAGGATGGAGAATGGAGGGGATTTTTTTTTAAAGTAGTTCCAGCACTGTATCATTTGTAACTGTAAAATATAAGAATAAGATGAATAGACCAAGAAGGCTCGAAAACAGTGCTTAATGCTTCATTGAAACAATAAATCCTTCAAAATGGCATTGCCCAGGCTCCTGCAGGGATGAGCTCTGCTTCCACCTTCCAACACCTTCCAGGGGCTGAGAAGGGAGCAGATGTTGGGCACAAGGCAGGGGGAGCTCAGCCCCGGAGCAGCGGTGGGAGGGCAGACGTGTTGCAGCCTGGGGGACAGGCCAGGAGGGACCCCAAGGATGCTGGGACTCGCCCCCACCTCGTGGGGTGCCAAACTGGGGCTGAGAGCCAGGGTGGAGTGTCTGCTGGATGAATGGCAGCTGCTGGGCAGGGAAGAGGTGCTGGATGAAGCCCTGCTCGCTGCCCATCCCTGCATCCCAAGGATGCTGTCAGTCTTACGTGGGGTATAACAGTGCCCAAACCCTTCTGCTCAGGTGGTTTCTTCCAAGGCTTTGGGAAGCTTCTTCCTTGGAAGCTTCAGGAATGGCTTCTTCCTTGGGCAAGTGGTGTGTTTCTCAACATTTGTATCATCAGGTGCTACTTATGTTGATTGAAACGTGGAAAGGGCAAACAGTACACACTCTTTTGTGTAATAAACTCTACACTTGGAAATCACTGTGCACTTGTGTGGGCTCTTGGAGGCCCTGTAAAACCCTGCTCTGCTGATGAGGAAGCTGAAGCCTGAAGCTGCAAATTTACTGAAGGGAATTGAAATGTCCTTGGTTGCTGTTCTTCCGTCTCCATCCTGGTACCCTCCAATCTCTGAATTGCCACGGCTTCTCTGTAGGTCTCTCACAGGCACCTGCAGCATCTGTCTCACCTTCCCCAGTGTGCTGGTCAGGCAATGCTACCCTGCTCAGGAACTGGGGTAGATCCCACCCTGCAGGTGCTTGGTGACTCACTCAAGGCCCCAAGATGCAAACCCCTCTGTGCTTTCACTCTGATTTTCTTCCCTGAGGAAGTGGGGGATTTTTATAACTGTGCCCACAGCTACCTGGGCTGGGGAGGGTGAGCTGCAGGTGGTGGGACCTCCAAAGGTTGCTCCTACAAAGGTGCACCAAGCAGAGCTCTCAGGTGAAGATGATGAGTGATGGGAGGGGTTCCTTCCCTTAGTGGATGCCATATAACCAACTTTTAATTAAAGCAGAGGCGGTAGATTATTAGGGCAGATAAATACTGCCTTGTTACAGCCCTCTTGGGTCATATGTAAGCAGTATTCGTTTCAGAAAGGATGAATGAATGAATAGTCAGTGCGAAGGATAAAGATCAGCATTGTTAATCACTCTGGAAGTCTTCCGTGGGAAAGTGTAAACTCACGAGTAAAGATACTGTCCATAAATATAATTTAAATATTTACATAACTTGAGGATAAAATTTTGATATCAAAGGCATGCAAATACCAAGTCATATTTGGGCTCCTGTTGGAGACATCTAGGACCTGTTCGGCTGGGGTTGGCCAGTGCTGGGCTGTATTTGCATGTAATACCCTGCAAGCAGTTACAAAGGGCTCTTCTTCAACACCATCGATGAGAAAAATGTAATTGCGCTTGTCAAAGTGTGGATAAAAATATTGGAAAATTGGGAGACTGTATTTGCTTAACCTTTTGTGCTTTAGGTGAGGTTAACTCTTCGGTTCTGCTGCCAGCTGGGGCTGGTCTTTTTTCAGTGGTGCCCAGGAACAGATCAAGAGGAAATGGGCACGAACTTGAATAGAAAAAGTTCCACCTAAACATGAGGAGGAACTTCTTTCCTGTGAGGGTGGCAGAGCCTTGGCAGAGGCTGCCCAGGGAAGTGGTGGAGTCTCCTTCTTTGGAGACATTCCAAACCCACCTGGACACTTTCCTGTGGGACCTGCAGCTCTGGGTGGACCTGCTCTGGCAGGGGGTTGGACTAGATGATCTCCAGAGGTCCCTTCCAGCCCCATGTGATTCTGTGATTGTCTGAAAGCACGCTTAGCAAATACAACCATCTGGTTTCACCGTCTTTGCTTGATGAAGAAGGCCAGCGTGTAATATTTGTATTTCCCATGTCACAAAAGAATCTTTGGGTCTTCTCTTTATCCAGCACAATTATAAAACAATTTGACTTTCAAGAGGGGCATTTTACTTTGGAGAGGGTGAACACTCTTCTGGAGAAAAAAGACAGTAACTTGGTCTTGTCTTTTCTTAGTAGTGAAAGTTCAGGTCCATTTCATTCCATTGTGAAATAAAATTCTATTCAAAGCTGGGTGATACACTTGTAAGAGTTTAAATATTAGCCTATTTAGTCAAGTATGTCAGCGTAATTACAGAAATTCTCCAGTACAAGCTTTCTCTTTGCTGAGATCTTGATGAGTGGGAAATCCTATAAGGAATTATTTCTGTGGGCGTTGGAGGAATTCTGTGAAAGAGCTTTAATTCTCACCGACTGTCGTATTTTAAAAAAACCCAGCGGTGATTTTACTGAAGTCAGGATTCAACTGGGTGTTTGACACCACGGAGGGTCAGGCATCTAATTCAGCTTGTGCCTGGTTGCGCCGTGCCCCGCGTACGGGAGCGAAACCTATTACAAACTGTTCAGCTCTGGCTGCGTTCCTCTGGGGATTTACTCATAAATAATTGATAACCCTCGGAAACCAAATCTCTTCATTACTCTGCGCTCTGCTCCTCTCTTGCATCCCATGCTCATTGTTCGGGCAGGTGGGCTTTAGTGAAGGTGTGTGTCAGCATCCCCTGCTCCTTTCAGAAGGTCACCCAGATAAACAGTGGCAGTGAAATGCATGGCAAGAGAGAAAGGTTTTATTGTCCTACGGAAATCGGAGTGCGTTAGAGGAACCCCTTAGCGGCCGTGTTGAAGATTTCTTCTCATCCCAGCATCAGAAGCAGCACTTGTGATGAATTCTTGAATCAATGGGATGTTTGCCTCTGGTGCACTGCGGGACAGGGCATCCCATTAAGGGCTGGCCAACGTGCAGTACCCATTGCAGCTGCCATGCTCGGGCTTGATCTTTCCAGATTTGCCCGTGGGTAAGTATCCTCACTCGGGCTGCTGCCTGCAACGGGACAGGTCTTTGTGAGCAGTGGTTTCTCATCCAAGCAAGGATTTGGGTGATCGAGCTCCTTGAAGTCTAGTGATGAATTTCCTTTCCTGCAAAAGGAAGAGCCATTCTGTTACCCACTGACTTAACAAAGTATATTTGAGTAACAAAGCATATTTGAGTTGATTTGACAAACTCGCATTTTAATGGAAGAAGTGTCTTACTGTAAGATCAGTTCATCTTTCTGATGACTTGATTGCTTTAGGGTTATTAGCCAAGTTCTGTAGCAGTTTTTAAAGGTGTTGGTACTTGCTTGCAGTTTAATAGCCCTGTCTATTGCTAATGTACAGGAAATGTTCCGATCACATCATTGAGGGGGGACTCTAACAAATCTTACAGCTATTTTAATGTGAGGTTTCCAATATTACTCTTGTTTAATGGAAAGGTGAAGGGTGTAAAGTCAGTCTGCTGTTTCCAGACAACGGTGCTTTCTGTGGACTCTCTGCAAGTCCCAGAGCCCTGATCCCAGCTTTCAGTTTCAGGATTCATTGCTCAAACTCTTCCCTTTCTACCTGGCAAAAGTGGGCATCTGTGGTGCTGTCTGGATTTATGTCTTCCAAAAACTACTGATTTCAATCAGATCAAATGTGAATAATTTTCTGAAATAATAGTGGCATTCTGCCTGATATTGGAGAAGAGGGGGCCTTCTCTCCTTCTTCTATAAACCAAAAGATTAAGCTTGCTTATAAAGGATTAACAGAGCTCTCTTCTGTTAATTTGTGGTGGTGTAGTCAAAATGCCTGATTCTACATCAGTAGAAAATCCATTAACAATCAATGGGAATTTTGCAGCTGGAACCAAAGGGATTAGAGACTCGTCGCTGAAAGGGACTGAAGGAGAGAAAGACCTGGATATGCTTGTTCCCACATGGCTGTGAGTTGCCACTGGGTTGTGGCCAAGAAAAATGGCAAAGGAAGATCTTCGGTTGCTCCAGGCAA
The DNA here is from genome assembly GCA_004320125.1 of Scolopax mira. Classification (NCBI taxonomy): domain Eukaryota; kingdom Metazoa; phylum Chordata; class Aves; order Charadriiformes; family Scolopacidae; genus Scolopax; species Scolopax mira. Next base: position 49,516 of record BJBW01006525.1, read on the forward strand.
GGTATTTGCAGAGGCATATGACAGGGTTTGTGCCACCATAAAGGGCTGTAGAGAAACCTTACCTGGGGTGCTGCTGGGAGGGAGTTGTTACTCACGTCCAAGCAAGATGATTTCAAAGTGGAAGAGGTACACAGAAAGAGATGACCTGAAGTTTTCTTGTAGAGATTGTGCCATGGTAAGGGAGAGTTAATGAGGAGGTTCAGATGTGCCATGGGAGCAGGAGTTAGGAAGAGCAGTGGAAGGGGGACGCAGATTTGGGGATGAGTGGTGCAGAGGAGCACTGGTGCCAACATCACCCTCTGCTGCCACGCAGGCTGCCACTCAGGAAGGTTGGTTTAGGAGACTGGAGTGTAGGAGATGCAGGAAGAAATTGTTGAAGAAATTGCTAAAGAAATTGCTACTGATCGTGTCATTTCCCAACAAATTGCATCTCCTGTAGAAGTTTCTTCCTTTAATAAATAATAGCTACTTTTCACAGAATCAGAATCACAGAATCAGAATCTTTATGGTTGGAAGGGACCTTTGAGATCATTGAGTCCAACCATATACACAAAAAATAACCAAAAAAACTACAAAACAAAGCACCCAACCCAACAATCTTGGGCACTAGAGCATGCCCTGAAGTGCCAACCCCCACCTCTCTCCACCCTCCTCTCAGGGAGCTGTAGAGGGCAAGGAGGTCTCCCCTCAGCTTCCTCTTCTCCAAACTAAACCTGCCCAGTTCCCTCAGCCTCTCCTTGTAGGACTTGTTCTCCCAGCGATAACATCTGCCATTCACCAAACACATTCCAAAATATAACTTCACTTTCTTTCGAAATGCTGCCGTAGAGCTTAGCTTAAAAGCAGTTCTGATCCAGAGCCCAGCTGTGGAGAAGGGCATGACCTCTGCTCCAATGTATCGTAAGTACTTTTCCAGGGACAGAAGCTAATATATCATCACAGAAAACTCTTCAGAGTAAAGATTATAGTTTTTACAGTGATTTGTTAAATGTAAATGTATTGTTTTGATCTAATAGGCAAGATGGTGTCATTTAGTTTGGCAATTACAGAGATTAAATTAATTTCATTTTCCTTTACTCTTGTTAAGTGCAAGATAATTGAGTACACATCATGGAAGGTTGGGGCTCTCTTCTTTGTAGCTTCATCATTTATTAGCCTCGTACATTAGATGAGAGGCTTTGTAGATCTGCTTGCCTAAGGAAAAAGAAGAAGAAGAAAATACAGAGAGGCTGATCTAGGTATGTGTGTTCTCTTTCACACTTTGAGGTACTGTCAAGTATTGCCTCATTTTTAGTGCATTTTGTGAGAAAGGAAGCCGATTTTTCCCCAGAACCATAAATTATGACCTACAGCTTAGTCTGAATAAGCTCACATGTGGATAGGCAAGGTGGCTTGCTGCCTTCCTCCCCCTCACACTCTTCGTGTGAGGATACAGCGTTGTAGCCAGACAGCCAAAATAAACTACAAACGATCATGCTGTAAAAAAGGTGTGTTTGGCACTCTCTTGACCATCTTAATTGGCTGTCCTAGTTCCGGGAGGGTGTGTGCATTCCTCTAATTTATGCCTATCAGAAAATGATGTTGGCTGAATAGCAGCTCAGCAGTGGCAGAAGTGCTCTTACCTTTCCCTAGCTGGAGGGGATTTGAAAATTGGGTATTTCCCTCCGTTTCTGCAGCTCCAAGTAGCCCCAGCACTGCCAGCCAAGGATTAGTGAAATAAATCCCTCATGTTCATAGTGAAGTGGAAGGCACAAAGAGCATTTTCTGCCTGTTTTTCCCCTTTTTAATGTGTCATTTGCTAGCTGGCAGAGTGAACCTCCATTTCGTGATTCTTGTGATGTGACTTGTCACGGAGCTTCTCTGTGTGGATTAATTCATCACTCAAGGGAGTAGTAGCACGTGACGTTAGCCATGTGGACCTAAGATAAACTGTTACCTATACACCTCCTATAATGAATCTGTACTTCAAATATTATGTTAATGCAATTTGATTTTTCTAATACAATTTTCTTTCTTTTTCATTTTACCTCTTTTCTTAACCGTGTCCTCGGTAGCCAAAGGGGATGCATACATATAGTCACCTTTAGTGTTACCACTGTAGCTGAACTTGGAAAGAATATTCCTGGCAATTTGGTACATTGAATTTGACAACACATTGGGAAATGTTTTATGCTAGTTTATATAGAGGTATGATATACCTCAATTTTCCAGGTTGTCTTGGTGGACAGCCTGTCAAATCTTTTAAATTGTTGTTCCAGTCAATTTTATTGTCTGAAGTGACAGCAAGAATTAATTATTTTTTTTTTCCCACTCTTAACATGAAGATTTAATTTCCTACTCTTCGTTTACATTTTTGGTATCCATTGTGTATTTTAATTTGTGTGAATGAACCCTGAAGGCCTTACTCACTTTTGAATCTATCTTTAATTTTGCCTACAAAGTCCATCTCATTTCTGGAAAGCACCTATGCCAGGAATTGATTAGTGTTAACAGGTAAATTGCAGGGAAAGATGTGATGTCTGTGTCTGGTTATGAGAGTGTGTTATTGTGTTGGGTCTGACCAGTTATGATGGGCTGATGGATGCTGGTTTCCAGGTGGTTTCTGTTATCATCCTCCTCAACAGGTTTGGTTAAAAGCAGCCCTAGAGAAGTACTGGAGAAAGCAAACTAGCCCAGGAGCAGAGGACTGATTTCCCACCAAAATGGGAGGTCGTTATGGTGAGGAGATTAGCTAAATTATTTACTTGACAAAGCAGGCAGATAGTCAATAACTCAGCATTTATCTGTTTCCCATTTACTCAGTGCACCAGTAACACCAGTTCCCCATTGGCACACCACCCCCCGTAGTTGCAGTCAGTGTTGTGCAGCCCCCAGACAGAGCCCAAGTGGCCTGGGAGAAGAAGTCTGGTCTGGGAAAGAAGTGATGGGACCCCCAAATTCCCCTGGGGGGTCATCTGGCACCACGGGATGTGGCTCCATGCAGGAGCAAGGTGGCCTGAGGAGCTGGTGGTAGCCACCTGGGATGCCAAAGCCCTGGAGGTTTGGACCTCTTGGTTGGAAGTCTATGAAACTGGAAACTCTTGGTGGATTTTTTCACTTCTTTGCTTCTCTCAGCCATGGGAATTACTGAAATATTAGTTCTTGGCCAGCGGTAAAATTATCACGAGTTGTCAGTTTTAATCAGCAGTAAATAATATTTTATTTAAAATGCAGTAGCCAGGACAACTTGTCTTCACTTGGTTTTCTGAACTAGAAAGAAGTAACACGTTGCAGTGCTGGGATTCCCTTGGGAAGGAGAATTTCCAAGACTTTATATTTTCTGTGTTCTGCCCGGCAAGATATGTGCCCTGCTCCACAGAGCAGTTGTATTTTCTACATTAAGTATTAGCCTGCAAAATTTATTACACTGATGCTTAAAAAAAGCAGCAGCTTTAAGCAGAAAAGGCTTCCTTTCACTGGCATCTAGAGGAATAAAATAAAATAATTAAAAAACAAACAAACAAAAAACCCCAAACAAAACCACCAGGAATTTCTGTGCTTAAGTTATCTGTCAATAGGTAGTAATCAATTTTTGGAGGTGTGACTCGGAAATGTTAGTGTTCATCGTTTAACAAAGTCATCCTCCCTGCAATTCAGCAGCAGCTGGCACTGAGAAAGATTGAATTCAGAAAAAAAAATAGTGTGAAGACTGCTGTAGGTAAATGACCAGAGCTGAGCCATTTACACCTTTTAAACACCTCGCTACCTGGTTTTATTAACTTTCCCACTACCTGTGGTGTGTCTTGCTATCAGCCTGATTTTATGCAGGTAGGAGCAATCTCTTGCAAAAAAAAAAATATTTAAAAAATATAAATCAGTCCTATGCTATAGAGCAAGGCTTTGGGGTCAGAGAGAAGTGCAGTGCTGCTTTCCTTTGCTGGAACTGGTGTTTCTGTTGAGCAGCAGAGAGGTGTTGTGGCTGAAGGCACACACTGCAAACTTAAACCTTGCCTTTTCCTTGCTCTCCCGCATGATACCCTCGCGGATTTTTGTCCCTCAGCCCTGGCAGTTCAGTACAGGAAAGGGTTAACTTCCAAAAGCATAGTCTGGTGTGTATTGAGCTTTCAATTAGGGGATGCTGATGCTGTGCAGGTTGCAAAGTGGAGCTTGCAGGTGGATGTAGCCACCATGGGATTGAGGACCACAGGTCGTTTATACCCTGAGAAGAGTCTGGCTGCTCATGGGGCAGCTGTACCTGTGGTGAGGCCCAACTGGAGGTGGTTGAGTCACCATCCTTGGATGTTTAAGAGCCGTTTAGATGTGGTGTTGGGGGATATGGTGTAGGGGAGAGCTTTGTGGAGTGGGGTTGATGGTTGGAGTTGATGATCCTGAGGGTCTTTTCCAACCTGAATGATTCTATGGTCAGCACTGTGTCCGGGAGATGTCACTTTTGGCTCTGCTATGGAGAGCAGCTAGGAGTTATCCCACATCCCAGATTTGAACTTGTGAATGGGAAGTACCAGGACTGAAGGGAATTGCTGAGGAACAACCTCAGGCACCAATATGTGTTGGGGGCTGACCAGCTGGAAAACAGCTTGATGGAAAAGGACCTGGAGATCCTGGTGGGCACCAAGTTGAACATGAGCCGTAAATTTGCCGCTGCAGCAAGGAACATGAATGCTACCATGGACTGCATTAGGTGAAGCATTGCCAAAAAGTTGAAGGAAGTGATCCTGTCTCTCTACTCAGCACTGGTGAGGCCACATCTGGAGTGCTAGGTCCAGTTCTGGAATCCCCAGTTCAGGAGAAACTGGAGGGAGTCTCACAAATGACTAGGAAGATGATTAAGGGACTGGAGCATCTCTCCTATGAGGAAAGGCTGAGAGAGCTGGGACTGTTCAGCCTGGAGAAGAAAAGGCTCAGGGAGAATCTCATCAACCTGTAGAAATACTGAAAGGGAGGGCACAAAGAGGACAGGACCAGGCTCTTTTCAGTGGGTGCCCAGTGACAGGACCAGAGGCAATGGGCAGACACTGAAATACAGAAGGCCCTCCTGTCTGCAAGACCCTAACTCGCTCCACTGTCTAAGTCCTGCCCCCCCACCCCCCCAAACTAGCTCACTCTAGATATTCCTCTTCAGCTTCCCTCTGACTTGTGAGAGCGGATAAAAATAATGGGAGAAATGGGTGCTTGGCCTTTTGGATATTTCATGAGAAGGCTGTATTATTTATAAATAATTTATGGCACTGAAACTCTACAGTTTCTCCCCAGGTTATAGGTATTGTATAACTGAACTGTGTGATTTACCTTAAATTGCCCATCTGTGGTGCAGGGTGGATCTCTCTGTACAGTGAGTGCTGTTTCTCCTGCGGGGCCTTCGCTCCTGGATAAGAGATTTGCATAAAATGATTTCTTCATGTAAATACGCTCGGGCTCCAGCTCCAGCATCTTGTTATAACGTATGTACCAATCCTCTTGAATCGGGCCATCGCCTGCCTCAGTAATGGAATCTATTTGTTTGTTGCTGCAGTTTTGGGAATTAGTGGGGAGCAAGATGCACGCACCAACCTGCTCTTACTGCAGTCTTTGCAGCCTTGCTTTATCCTAAGGCTTCTTTGAGAAAAAAGAAAAACAACACAACAGGCGAGGGTGGGGATGGGGGTGGGAGATGCAGAAGCAGGGGGCTGAAGGGGGGTCCCTGATACCCCTCCCTGGTTATCTGCCCTGGTCCGGAGGCAGGCAGCCTCCCAGGGACAGCCTGCCCAGCGCCCTCCCAGCCAGTGGAGTTAAAATGGTGTTAAGGGATCTCTCCCCAGAACGGCCCAAGCAGGGAGCAGCCAACGTTCCCCACAGACCCTTCCTGCCTCCCTCTGCTCCCAGCGATCTTCTTCTTGCGTTTATATAATGCGGAGGGGTTTTCTTGCACCCGGTCGCTGGTTATGGCTCAACACCTTCACTTGTGGCATCTCCTCCCTGGACTCACCTTCTGTGGTCTGTTCGACTTCTCTTTCTGTTCTTCCAGTTGCCTTTGTAGCCCTCTTGCCCCAGCTTCTGTGATCTTCCTAGCACCTCCTTGTTTCCCCTTTCCCTGAAGCATGAATAAATGAGATAATGAGACACGGGCCACTCGTCCCAATTACTTTGTGTACATATGGATGCAAATGCCCATTCCCTTGTCTCTCATTTTTCTGTCCTTTGCTACAGGAGTCTCTGGAGGACAGGATTATCTTCTGGTGTGTATTTAGCACACCGATGCTGCTGCTGTATGAGTAGCATTGACTAATGGTTTACATATTTTGAAAAACTAGAACTGTATTGTAGTGTTCATTTGGGCTCGTGATGCCCACCAAACTACCATGTAGCCCAGTTTGTCGTCCCCGTCAATAATATGTTTTCCTGCATTCAGGCTGCATAGTTTTGTATTTTTGAAGTTGGGAGGAAGGATAAAATAGAGTTGGTACAGCCTCTAATAATTCTTTAATGCTTTTCATGCTCATGTGTTCTGAATAACGGTTTATGGGAAAGATCTGCTAACTTAGGTAATGGTGATAGTCTTTTGATCAGGTGTGTAGTAAATGCACTAGTTGGAGGGCATTTTTTTTTTGAAGGCTTCTCAATCTTTTTATAATTGCCAGATAGATAATATGAATTTGCCAGATCCAACATGCTAATGATTGCCTTCCTTTTAGAGAGACAGAAATTATACACCAGCAGTGTATTTTAGAGCTTTTAGAGAGACAGAAATTATACACCAGCAGTGTCTGAATGAGATTCTGCTTTGGTAGTGTAATAAAACATACAATACCATGCTCTCTTGCCACTGTGTAAACATCCATGAATTTGTCCCAACTTTCAATACAGAAAATAATGAAGATGAAGCTAAATTTACTTTGGGAGTACTCAAACGGCTATTGATGGCTTGGGAATGCTGGGTTATCAATAGTTGATGAACGGCTGTGCTGTCGTCTGACACTTTTTAGAGGTATCTCATGAATCATTTTCACAAAGAAGGTAAATGCTCCTGCTGTCCAATTTTGCTCATTTTAAATTGCCGCATTTTTTGGCTTCGTCTGCAGATTTCCTGAAGCAGGCTCTCTCTGCTGAGGTGCAGGGTATTTTTTTAGTGAGATGTCTTTTTTCAGCTGGCTCTGAACTGTGCTGCCTGATTAAAGGCAAATTGAGGATCGAGGAAGGTAGAGAGAACTGTGCTTGGGTAATATTCTTAAATACTTTGCATACCATTGGTGCCTTGCAGTTGGGTCTGGACTAATGGGGGTGAAGGCATTTTTATTAGCTTGCATCTTGCTGTATCTCTCTTTTAAATAAATAATTTGTGGTCCATCAATCACTGCCTTTCCCATTTCAGAAGGCAGTAAAAAGCATCACTCACACGTAAAGTTTTTGCCTAGGTCACGTCAAGTCCCTGCTTCAAAGAGTAAAAATAGTAGAGCTCCTTAAAGAAAAAGGATGCCAAGACCTTTTAACTTGTCCAGTGAAAAGTACTTTTGTTTGGCTTTATTTTCAGCAACACGTGTGTTGTTATAATGCCCAAAATGCCATTTAGCAAGAGGCTGCATTTTTTAGCAATTGAGAGTGTCTCTGGAAAGGGGGAAATGCCAGGCAGCTGTAATAAGCAGCACTGCTGCCAGCCTCACCCCTGGTACCTATCGTCAGGAAATGCCATTACAGTCCCCAAGTCCTTTTTCTTCAACATGTTGGCAACTGTGTAGTATTGGGAATATTTTATATGATTCTGCAAATTTTAGAAGGCTGCCAGCAGAGTCACTTGTGCAAGGGGCAGGAGATGCAGAAGCAGTGAACTGCTGCTGCCTTGGTGGCTTGTAAAAGTCAGTTGGGGAGAGAGAGCCCCACTTTGGAGCTGAACATTGTTTAGGAGTCCCGTGATGGCAGGACTGCGTGCATGTGTGTATATTATTTATTATTTAACATCTAGCTCTTAATCATCCTTACTCCAAGGCTGGTTCTCTATATGAAAATAATAAGGAAAAGGCACTTAACAAATTACCAGAGCCTGTATCACCAAAGCCTTCCCGTTTTATAGAAGGGTCGGACTGGGATGCTGATATCTAGAAGAGGGCTGGTGGTACTGCAGAAAATTCACAACTGTTGAAATAGAATTTTGGATTTTTAATGGGTAAACTCAGAGAGCAGTTCCACCAGCCTTATATTGTACAAGGTCTGTCTGTCATGTTGTACTTTTCCTGAGATAGTAAAATGAAGACATGATTCCCAGTGTGTTAATAAGAATAATTTTTCATGCTGGGGAAAAAAAGGAAAAATGAACTGCGTAAGATTTGTCTGTGACATTTAAGGTCTAAATCTGAGTTTGTCTGCATAATTTATCTTTGGGTATTTGCAGAAGGGAGAGCAGGAGAATATGAACAAGAGCTTTCTGATAGACGGAGAGAATTTTTGGTGACTCCATCTAGCTGGGAGGTCCATGGGTGTGATCTCTTCTCTGGTGGATGGAAGATAACACTAGGATTATCAACACCTGCAAATGACTCCAGGGCAGTGTCACCCTGAGGTACTACTTTCTTTCAGAGCAATGGGTGATGTTTCTGGGATGTTAGAGAGAGCTGATTTCCTTGCACTGCACTGAACATGTGTATACCAGATTTATTTATTTTTTGGCACCATATCCACCTTCTCTGTCTGTTGCTGGTGCAGAGAGTACCTTGTGGAGAACATAGCAAGTACAAAGGGATCAAAGGAAAAGGATGTGTTTATCAACTTCATTAACATTTCTTTTACAATCTGCTCGGATTCTTGGAGTTTCTATGAAATACTTTTTGAAACATCTAAAAGATAATTAGGCTGACATTAATTGAAGTCTTCCCTGAATGCAGAGGTTTGTTTTCAAAGAGTGTAGCAATTTTTATTTCCTACTTCTGTTGGCTTTGTGCTTGCACAGATTTGCAGCATCCCATTGAGAGATACTGCAACCTCACACTTCTGTCAAGACTTCCCCCAGTGTTGCCTGTGAACCTACCTGTGGCCACCTGAGACACCTTCTGATTTTTTTATTTTTTTTTGGCATAACATTAATTTGTCAAATAACCTGATAAATTGTTGCAGCAAGACTCCAGCAGCCTCCAAAGCACTGGTGCTTTCTAATGGTGTGCTTTACCTCTGCTCTATTATCACTGCCCATTTCATTATTTGCAAATTGATTACAGCTGCATTTCTCAGGGGCTATGAAATATTCAGCAGCCCGGACTAGCCTGGGGAGAATCGAGTCTTTGCAGCTGAACACCTCAAAGGCAAAGAGGAACCAAAAACTTCTCATATTTTAAAGCTGATGGGGAAATTCCTTCTCTGCATTAGCTTTCCCGTGACACTGACTTAGAGGTGCATGGAAGTTTAAAAAAATGCCGCTTTACTTATGCTTTTTGCTGGATGGGGGGAAGAAGAAGAAGAAGAAACATACAGCTAATGCATTTCTGCTGTTCTTTCCTGGCTACAGCAAAGAAGGAAAGAAACGTTGGTATAATTGGTTGCCTGTGTGTCAGTGTGAGGCCATTGCCATTCTGGGTGGAGTTGGGAAAAAAGCCCTCTGTTAAGGGCAAAAATTAACACTACCGGTTATGTTCTCACACTTTCTCTCTGGAGGACTAGCCAGCAGTGATTGACTGAAATGTGCAATATTTTTACCAAGTAGGAAACAGATAAGATTTTTATAAACAGGATACTTCATCATTAAAGTAAAGAAACAATTGCTTTGACCTTGACACTGAATGAGTAAGGCCAGCATTGTGATAATTGAGAATGTAGCTAAGCAACAGTTCTCCAGGAGCTTGCGCTGCTTTATTTTTAGTAGCCTACAACAGGAGGGCAGGGGGGGAGGGAGAGAAAGAGCAAAGCAACTGCTTAATGCTTACAAAAAAGACATTATTTATGCCTTTGTGCAAAAAGTTGGAGTTGTAACATGCGCTTATACTGATTTTAATTTGGGTTTATGTCAGAAGCAAATAATTGCTTTAGTATATCCCCCTGTGGTCTGAGCAGGAGGGGGGCCGACAGAGTCCCTGATTTCTTAAACTGCTTTAGAGACAAGTCGCTTCTGAAAATTAATGGTGTAAAAGAAATGGCATATTCCTTCAAAGATTGTATGGTTTATATCTAGTTCTGCTTACTTTGGTAGTAATTAGGTTTCCTAATTTTACTGGTAAGCGCAGCCTAGTTTATTTCAAAAGCTGGACAGTAGTTTTAACTAAATTAATTTGGAAAGTCCTTTAAATAAGTTCTTGCAACCACTTGCTGTAGATATGCTCTAACGAGATTAAACTAGTCTTAGAATACTATATAAAGTCTATTCTGTACAAAGTTTGTCATGCAAGACCCTTTAAATCTGAAATACACATTCAGGGAAAGGAAAGTACTTTCTCCTAGATAAGTCAATTTACAAACCAAGTTAGTTTAATTTTTCACCTAGGCAATACTAAAAAAAGTCAGTCTGAGAAGTTCAACATTTTTACTCTGTAGGCATTGCAGGACTGATTGCAACCACATGGCCCCTTCATTATCCCATCAGTAAAAGTGTGTGTTACAAGACTAATGGGAAGTTTGCAATTTCTTTACGTCTCTCTGGTCATGGTAAATCTCTCATCACTGACTTGGATACTTGCTATTTAGATACCAAACCAATACAATTACTAAGTAACAGTGAGTTTCTGCTTATAGAACTCAAGCAGCTGGAGAAATGTCTTTGAAGATACCGTCACTGCATGGGTACAAACTACCCTAACTTTATATACGGGAGCCTCTAATTCTACTTTGGTCTATGAAATCCACATTATTGGCAACCTTACATAGGTGAGAATAAAAATGTCCTGATTTTCAGCCTAACTTCTTTATCAGATCTTTGAAAGTCAGAAGATGGTTAACAGACAACATCTGGGAAAAAAAAAAAAAAAGAAGCTTAAAAACTGTATTAGTTGCTCTTGAGTATTTGAAATGCTGGAAGGAAACCTTTTTCTCTGGGTATGATTTTAAATTTGAAGAAACAACAGATGATGTATATTGCCTGTTACATTCTCATAGTTGCTAATGGACTTCAGAATTGTGAATTCTTTCTTTTTTTCTTTTTTTTTTTTTTCCTAGGAGGAAACGTTTGTCAATATCATATATCACTTGAACATCAAGCTCTCCAGAGACTCCAAGGTAATTATTTAAGCAACTGCTTTTTGTTTCCTGTTGTGGTCAGTTTGGCTTTAGTTCAATTTTGTGAGGACCCCTGTAATTTATGGAAGTGCCAAGCAATTAAACTGGGTAGCAGAAGTGTTACAAGTAGCTTTGGCAGAAGTTGTGTTTTACAGCCTCACGATCTGTGATGTGCTGTGTGAGATGCCAGTGTGTGCGTGTATAAAATAAAGACATGATACCTTTTGAAAATGCAGTTTTCATGTCTTAAAAAGCTGCAGTGCCAGCCCCAGCTGAAAGGTAGAATCAGCTGGATATGGGTTTGTAGATGGTCATTCAGAAAGCGGTTCCATATTCCTCATCATGGAGGTGGTTTTCTAGCTGGTGGTCTTCCTGGAGCTCCTGGTGAGAGGCACCATGTGCTCTGCAGTGCTGGCCCAGGCTTTCCTGCCCCATTTGATGGTGGATCTGTTTTGGTCAAGCAGAGCGATGACGACCTCTCTGGGAACCCCTGTCTTTGCTCACTCTGCCAAGTTCTTAAAAGCCAGTTCTGCTGTTGCAATTGCTGTAGATGCCACAGATCCATACATCACATCTGCTTGTTTCAAAGCCTGTTTTGAAAGCCTAGCAAATGAGGTTCCTGTTGGTATGGACAGAAAATAAATAACAAAAGAGACAGCTGGGGGCTCATATTTCATGTTCAAGTATAAAACCACTCCACGGTGGAGGGTATGGAAAAGAATACTGTGGTTAGGAAATTAGTCTGGGCGTGCAGTCTGCAAGGCATGCCTGGTACCTTCACATGGAGACCGAGGAGATCAAGCCTTCACTATGTGTTTGCATTCATTTAGATGAGATGAGAGCAACACCAAATTCATACTGAGTTGTCACTTAAAGAAATAACATCTCCCAACACCTAGCAGCTGCTGAATTTTCAAACACTGCAGTTCTTTTTTATTCCAAGGATCCCAGCCCTTGCTGGGTGGCTGTTTCTAATAAGTGATGATGTGGTACTGGACCAGAGCTGGGTGTGTGGAATGCACTCAGTTTGTGGCTGAGTTGAGAAATAGCAAAGATTCCAAGCCCTTTCCTTAGTGCAATGATATCCTTGAAACTTTCTGTGGAGTCAGTGCTTTGCTGATGCATACCAAGCAGGTGGTCTTTATTTACAATGCGTTGCTAAGATGATAGTAAGGCACCTTGGAGGTAACCACATTGCACTAAAATCACCTGGCTGGTGTGTGGTCCTAGCTTTCCTAAAGGAAAGTTCTTTTGCTCAGATGAGCTTACTGGTTTAACTTTGCTTTTCCAGAAGCTGAGAGCATACCTCTGGTAGTGTACTTGGTTACCACAACTCGTCTGACCAGTTATCTCTGAAGCTACAGTGCCTGGTTGTACCAGTTTGTGTGAATATACTCCGAGTTCCTCTCTCAGTCTCATTTTGTTATCTGTATATAGTAGAAGAGATGCTTCCATCCCAAATCATGAGCCCATGAGAAGTGCATAAATATAACTGACATATGATTAATGGAAACATTGCTTTTTGGTAGCATTCGTCTTTAACATAGAAATAAATATGTATGATCAGACACAAGAGAGAATCAATGTAAATTCAATCTAATATCACACATACTTATGGAGTCTTACCTTGCAGAAGCCAGAGTGTTGTCATAGGTGTCTTTAAAACTGTCAAAGATGAAGCATTTTAGTTCTGAAGTCTCATTCTCTGTAAGAGATACTCAGATCTGGAAATGAAACACCTCTGAAAGGGGTTTTTCTGTAGCTCATCATTTTGGAAATTTTGTTTGCAATAAAAATGTGTTGATGACTCTTCTGCATGTCTAAAAAACCTGGATGACCTGAATTCTTGCATGGGAAATCAGAAATTACAAACAGGTTATCATGCCATGTAATCCTCCATCAGTGTTAGATGGCCACGCGGTGCCATCTGAGTACAGCTGTAAGTCCAGAAAATTTTCCTTCCAGTTCAAAAAAGTTGGGAATCTTAGAGTTAAAAAAAGATAATAATAATAATAAATATCTGGATTTACTTCTCTGATCCCATTTTATGGTACAAGCCCAGAAAATAGTTGTTTGGCCTTCAGTGAGGCTGGAAGGTGAAGGCAGGATCCTTTCAACCAGCTTTTTGTGAGGAAACAGTATTGAATTTCAGTCTGGCATGTGGGATTTTTGACTGTGTAAAAAAACAAACAAACAAAACCAACCAAAACCAAGCCATCCCCACACCTCTCCCCCAAAAAAACAAAACACCAAAACCCCAACCACCCTCTCCATGGATCAATAAGCTCACAGCTCTGGTTTAGCTCTGAAGGAAGTATTTTCAGATGGAGGTGAGGAAGGCAAGGGTGGTCGGAGATGGGTGGACTGAGGGCTTCTTTCAGCCAGTCAGGCTGCTGAGGGTCTCTCATTGTAGAACCACATCCAGGTGCTGGATGCACACAAGGGTCTGGGTATTTCACTGAGGAGTTCCTCCCCTGAGGTTGGTATGGCTCTGCCACGTCAAGCGTGAGAGGTTACAGCCACTCTTTGTTTTAGAAAGCATAATTATTTGTTTGAATAGCATAAAAAGTGTAAGAAAGCGTGGGTCAAATAGTTGTTGATGAAGTGTCCAAGGTGAAGTGATCCTGTTCCCCAAGGGTTGTCAGAAATAGGTGTTGTGCATCTATTCCTCGGTGGAGTTATGGAATACGTAGACAGAATTATGAGAATCTTTTGTGTATAAATGATGGGTGAACGTCCCCGGTAAGGTGTGCTGGGTTTGTGGATTTCCACCTGGCACCTGACATCGAATAAAGCAATGTCTCCTCTAAGCTACTTCTGGTTTCGAGAGCTTTTGTTTCAGGAAACACTGGGGCTGAGTGCTGGTGCCTGGCACAATATAGGCTCTCCTGGTGCTGGAGGACATGGAGGTTGGGAAGAAGGTGGTGCAGGAGTTCTGCTTGAGCAGGTCCACCTTCGGCGAGGCGCCGAGAGCAAGCGAGCAGCGATTCCTACCCGCACTGCTGGCTCTGTGGCACCTTCAGCAAAACCCACCCTTCCTAGACCTAATGTAAAGAGCCCCCTCCCAGCAGGGGGTAAGGTCATTCTGTGTAGACCCTTCTGGTAGAATTGGGGCGATTCAAATGCTCTGGCAGCAGTTTGTCTCTGCGGGGCTGCAGAGGCAGAGATCAGGCGGCCAAAGCACACTGACGGCGAGAATAGGCTCACGCTGCAGGAATGATTACAGAGCTGCATGAATGATTAATTTGCCCTCCTTTTGTTTCACTTTTGATCCCAGGCCCTCTGGGGAAAGAAAAAAAAAAAAAAAAAAAAAAGGGGGGGAAAAAAAGGCCAATTTTGGAAGAAGATGTTTTTAAAATGAAAAATAATTCAGTTGTAATAACAACCTTACTATGCAGATGTGCACCGAAACAACTACTCCAAGCGGAGCAGAGTAAAGAATCTGTTGCTACTGTATCTCTGTGACATGAATATTTGAAATTTGTAGATAAGTATTCACGAAACACTTTGCAATCAGAATATCTGTTCACATTTTAAGAGGACAATATTATTATTCTTCAAATAAGATATGCAGTAGCATCATGGTAGTGCTTTCTTGATAACCCTCCTTTAAGCTCAGTTTAGAAAGCTTTTGTTTTGTTATTAAAATTACTCCACGTATTTGAGACAGTCTTCAGCTGATCAGCTGCCTCACACGTGCTAGACGCGTATTGATTTTTTTGTCTTAGCCCAACATTTCCCCTGGGCATCATATTATTTATTCATAAAGCAGAAATGATGTCTGACAGGCAGTTAGAGGGGTGCAGAGCTGGAGTCCAGGGAGAATGTGAAAAGCTTTGCCAGGACCCCAAGAAATCAATGTGCTGATGCTAAAGAGCAGCCTTTTAATTCTGAGCACATGTTCTTGCTATCGTTCAGCGTGGAAAAGGAAATTTAAATAACAAATAGTTACTATGAAAACTGCAGGCCTGAATTTTCATTCGTTTTTATTCCAATTATCAGAGCCAAGGTGGAAATAGGCAGAGAAGGCAGCTGGCCAAGCCCAGACACCTCCCAGCCGCAAAGCAGCCTTGCTGCTCTAGCCCTAATTTGTACATTTGTGTCTAGATTTCTGTTGGAAGCAAGATATTTTTATCAATAAATATTTAAAAGCTGAGTGTTATTCAGAGCCATATATTCCTAAGATGTGCACAATTCATAGCCACTTACTCTAATTGAGTGTTAGACTCATATCTGTACAGTAGATTAAAATAATAAATAGCTGGTATTTTTAGAATGTGAGTTGAAATTTTGATAAGCTGGTCGTTGTGATGGACCTGCTTGAAAAGAATTAAGCAAAAGAAGATTTGTTCTGGTTTTGTTCATTCAAAATTAGATCACAGCATACTATCAAGCAGTATAGAAGATAAATTTTATTTCCCAAAATGTTTTGTCTACTAAAAAAAAATAAAACAAACTCACAGGTGGCATTCAGAAAACTTTTGTCTGACCTTACACTTCACTTAGCAAGATAAATAACTTTAATTATTGAAATATTACAGTTGAAATGAGCTAAACATCTGAATATCTCTGGATATGGAACAATGCACTACGGAATCTGTTTCTTGTTATTTAAATCACAGATAATACAGTCCAAAAAATAGTGTGTTGTCATGTAATTAAATATTTCATCTTAATGTATAAACACAAGAGAACTGAACTAAATTTTTTCTGGCATTTCTTGACTTTCTAGTATTTGACTTTGAATCTGAATGTTCTTTGATATACAGGGCTGGGAATTTCAAAACTTGCTTTGCATATTTTGAGGGGGGAGGGGCAATGTGAGAAAATAATTCGTTACTACTCTGTTGATATGAAAATTACCGTCTTTCTCTTGGTTATTAAGAAGATCATGTTATTTACAGTGAAACCAAGGCACATGTTAACCTCCTACAGCGAAGAATTTAACTCATGTTCCTTAAATTGGTTTGCAGAACACCTTATAGTTGTTGTCCCCAGGGAAGACTTCGACCTCTTCAATCATGTAACATCACAATAAATGCAATTTTAAATCACTCAACTGGGACAGCATAATCTGCATCCACCCAGAATAAGTAAGAGTGCCTGAAGCATGCACACATATTTTTATTTTTATTTTTTTTCCCAGGAAGTGTCCTTCAAAAAAAAAGGGGAAACTATGATATCTCATTGATAGGAAATCAAAGTGTTCTGACATATGAAGATGGCATTGGGGAAGCACTGCAGTGTTTTCATACGCCTGTCTTTTTCATGGACTTGAAAATCTAATTTAATTTGACTTGCTCTGAAGAAAGTGTAGTAAAAATGACATTTTTCATGGCTGAAGTACATTTGAAATAGGCAATTTTTAAATGGTTTCTATCTGATGGGAACACGAATTCATTAAATTACTTAATTTCTCAAAATGGATGTATTTTCATTTTCTCTTGACAATTCTTTTGGATGCTGCCGTTAACTAACAAGAGCTACCATGTATTTACAAGTAGGTTTTAAATAACAAATTTCCTGCGTAGCATTAAGGGTGTCTGTATGTGAAGAAACATCTTTAAATGCCACTTTTCCAAACTCTTAAACTAGAGCTGTGCTAATAATTCTTCTAATCTATTTAGATGGCTGGTAGCCAGTCAATTAATAAGGTTTGTTCAGCCAAAGCTCAACTGCATCTCTCTGCCTCTCTGAACTCTATTTTCTTAATTGAGTTCTGTCATTACTGTCCTCAGGAACATAACTCTCTGCTTTTGACAGCAGAATACCCAGCCCCAGATAAAGCACTAAAACATGGATACAGACGTTTTCTGCTTCACCAGCCTGCAGTGCTCTTCAGGACACTCAGACAGAGGAGGTCTACACCAGAGCTGGTCACCCGAGGTCTCCCTCTAGTCAGGGGAGGGAAGGAGCTATGTTTAGGACGTGGCCCATTTAACTTATTTAGGAGGCTTGTTTTATTGTACGGTAGGTTGCATCCCATAAGAGCCTTATAGGATGCTATAGTGTGAAGGGAAAGTAGGTACCCAGTTGTGGGGTGGAATTCAGCTTCGGGCTGAGACACGCACGTTGAGTTCCTTCTGAGCATCCATCCTCATATGAGCACGGCATCTCCCTTGGAGTTAGTGAAGGTGGGACACAGTAGGCACTGGAGAGCAGTGATGCTCTCCCCGAGCCAGGCCCTGCTCCATGGGATCACTCACTATGGACCACTAACTGGGCTGTACTGGGTGCAGTGTTCTTGATACCAAGATGCTGGGACTCAGCGTGCTCTTCCAGCTCACAGTGATACCTTAGCAAGCTAATATGTTACCTGCTGCCTTTCAGATATGTCCAGAGGCTCAGTAGGAGGTTGGTAGATCCTAGTCACAGGTCCAACTTTTATCCAACTGGTCACAGGTCAGTTGTATTTTTAAGACCAGGGTTTGTTGCTGAGTTCAAATGGACCCCAGATGCCTCTGCACTCTCAACTTTGTAAAATTGCTGAGCAAAGAAGGTGACAGGGACAACATTATCTAAAATATTTTCTAACAGAATTAAATATCCGGTACATGTGTGAATCAATTTATAGAAGACCAAATTAATCATGGAACACGGAAGTTTCCAGCTGTTGCATACAGATATTTTAGGAGTCATTAGAAAATAGTAACTCACGAAAACAACCAAACCCTCAGGCCACTGCCAAGCATGATCCACATATAGCTTGTGTAGTTTTTACCTTGTTCAAACCTACTGTAAAAATAAATTTGTTCTTGTAATATTCATCTATTTCTGTAATATTCTCTACAATAATAGTAATAGGAAGCAGCCTGATTTCATATCCCAAGCCCTTCTGGCGCATCCATCCACACATCCCTCTAGTTCACCTGCAATACCAAGCTTCATCACTGACCTGTGTATCCCAACCAGCATCTGTGGGCTTTTTTTGTTCTTTACTGCCAAAGTTACAGATGAGCTGTGGGCAGACATTAACAGGATTAACCCCATTTTCCCCTTCTAAATCCCGTCTTAAAACCAATTCTGCCATAATTCCCGAAAAAAAACCCACCAGTAGGTTAACAGTGTGTTACAGCCACTGTCTCTTGTGTTGATTGATGCTACCTCTTTGTTTTCTCGTTCCTTGCCAACATACTGGCCTCCTTTTTTTTTTTTTTTTTTTTTTTTTTTTTTTTTGATGTTTAAAATGTGACTCACAGAGGAAAGAGGCATCTTTTTTGTTCCTCTGAGCACAGCCTCCAGCGTGCCTGTGTCCTGGCCAGGGACTCCTAAATGTTCCTGTGGTGGAAGGAAGAGAAAATAACTGTGATGGCTTAATGCTTCACAACTTTCATAGGCTTCATGGAGGATTTTTACGGCAGTACTATTAAAAGAAAATGTTATAATCCATGCAAATAATTGAAGACTTACATAAATTTTACATAAAAAAAATTCCTTACTGTTGTTACTACTCAGTAATTTTCTTAAATTTAAGCTAAACATCAGTATCTTTTATCATTTCAATAAGGATTATATTAATTGGAATGGCACATTTAGTCAACAAATGTTTATTAAGGGACAATAGCCTTCCTGTAGTTCTCATATCTCATAAAAAGTCTCCAGTGTGCTGTTAAAAGCATTTGCTTCCTTTTATTGAAATATAGGGCCTACACACAATACATGGCAGAATAGGGTGGGATAACGTTTCAGCTACCATTTGGGATAGGAATATTGTAATTGCTATTGACTCTGTTTTTCAACGTCTCTTTTGGCCGATCTGGGCGTTGTACTCTTATTATACAAATTTGATGGTGTTCCCTTCCTGAAATGGTGCAGAATCTCAGTGTATGGCTTATTGTGGTGTATAAGAACATCATGATTTTAGATGCCACTATCTGTGATACTTTTGAGACAAGCAGCATATACCAAGGAGAGACTAAACTTCATTTCCAGTGGTGTAAATCCTCTTCGTGATGTCTTTAGGTGAGCCATTGCTCTCTCTCAGTAGAGCAGGTACTGTGGGAGGTGGAGGTACTTTGCACCTTTGGCACAGAGAGTGTCTGCATTTTGCACCATAGACAAGGGGAATGCAGCCATGACAGGCCAACTCATTTGATGATGGTGGGTTGGGCCTGCTGGCATATGCTGCCAAAAAAGTTGGCAAATAGAAGTTCCTAAACATTATTTGCATGTCTTCTGTATTTGCAGGATGTTTGTATGTGCTTGTGTAATTAATTTCTAATCAATGCTTGAACATACATAGACGGGACTACACTATAACATTCATTATTGGTGTGAAAGAGGTTGTAACATGAAAAGTCAAAATCTACAAAGCTTAGTCTCTAGAAATATATGAAATCATGTATTTCTTGCTTATTGGGGAAGTCATATAGTGGATCTGATAACATAAATAATTAAAAAACTGCAGACCATCCATTCAGTTTAAGCAACCACCAAACAGTGTAGGCTTGGCTCAGGAGTGACTTGACCCCTCAATTATGTTCAGTTCTGTGACTAAAACCTGCTATATTGTCTTCCAGATATTTTATACATGGCATAACTTAACTCCTACTTGGGAATTTAGATTGACTAATGTTAATCAGTTTAATCAGTGAAATACCCACATAGTGCTTCTAGTGGATACCACCATACCTAGTGCTTCTAAAGAAACTATTGAGCACTCTCTGCCTGGACACCACCAGGAATGGATGTGGGCTTGGGCTTTCAGCTCTACCTCTGCATGTTCTTATGTCTGTATGTATCTTATTCGAAACCATCAAAACTTTTAAACGTATTTTATGGCCATCCATTGGACAAAGAAAGACACAAACATCCCATTGAATGTAAACTTGCAATGGACTTTTTTCAGAGCTAGCGAAGTTGTAGTCTGCAACTTGCTTTGAGATAACTGAAAAAGAAAATGGGAAGAGTCACTCTGATCAATATTCCCTCGCTATGTTTCTATTTAGAGGGCTTTTAAGCGTGCCTTCGCAAATTATTGCCTTAAAGCTTTTAACGTACTTGTGCTGCAGGGAGCTGGCTGAGCAACATTTTCAGGGCTTATTCACAGTATATACTCTTGGCATATATTCCTGCAGTCCACATTAGGCAGAAATCCCCCTCGAATTAAATGGGCTTTTTGCCTGACACACTCTCATTCTAACTAAATTAGCAGTAACAGACTTAACTATAAATTATTCTTTGCTCTGGGCGCATTCCCTAATAACTACCTTCTGCTGGTAAATACTTCACCATATCAGTGAGATATAAGAGCTTTTAATTCTTTAAACTCAGCAACTGTCTTTTATTTCAGGACTGGTTCTGTTGGAAGAAGAGTTTGGTTTGTTTTATGGTAAGAGAGATCACTCTTAAAAACAAACCTGAGCATATCATTAGGACATTGTCTTATGAAATTGCTATGTTATAATATGCAAAGTTTTAAGATCTTCCCCACTGAGCACCTTCTGTGTCAGAGATTGGGGTGGCCAGGTCTAGGCTGGGCTCTTTTCTCCATGCTTTTATTTTCCAGGTATGCATTAATGTTGAGAAGAGATTGATTCACGCTAGACTACATTTTTAGTATGGATTTAATTCCACCAGGAGTCAGAGTAGTGAAACGTGCTGCAGGCAGCTGGCACAACAGCATTTTTAATCAAATAATAGATTCCAGCTGGTGGGGAGTCAACTGAGTCCTGAATCAGACGTGACATGATGCAGATCTTCCTTATTTCTTCAATAAAATGTATTACCTTTGCATATTAAGCAAATTTAAATGGAGGAGGGGAAGTGAAGGAAAGAGGATTGCTAGAAATAAAGCTAATTATTCTAACCTCATAAAGTGAGTTTAAAAAGGGAGAATATGGGGCTTTGTGTTCCGAGTGATAAATTATCTTGCACTCTTCTCGTATATCATGAAATGATTTCTGGTTTACAGATTGATTACAAGATTCACTTTCTATATTCTGTCTTTGAATATTGGATTTGGTGCTCGTTAGCTACCTACTACTGTCACAGGAGTTGTCCTCACGTTAATAGTCAGTCTCTGTGCTGTACTCACCTGGCTAGATCACAGTCTGGTGGTGTGAACAATTAACCCCAGCAGCAACAAGGGGGGGCTTTCTGGTGTCACTGAACTGGTGACTTTCTTCAGATGATCCTTCTTCAGTAACGACTTTTTCTGTGCTTTCACTAAAAGTGTAAAGATTTTGATAGGATTCAGGTGATGAGGATCTTATCAATAGGTCAAGCTGAAGCTATGCAGTTGTGCTGCAGGGCCAAATGTAATGGTGCTGGAAAGGTCAGTGCATGTTGGAAAATGTCAACAGGTGCTGCATTTTCAGTGATTTCTCTTGTAAGCTTCTATCCCATGATCTAAGCTCAGTGCTTAGCCAGGACAAACAACTCATTCATCACTTGGTGCTTACCAGGGCTTAGTTCATGCTGCTGAAAGTAACAGCAAATGCTAAGGCTAGGGCTTTTTCTTCTAGTTTTCTGCCCATCTGGAAGCTGAAAGTGATATGCTGGCTAGTTGCCTTTCTAGCATTTTGCTGTTGGGTGTTCCTTGCAGAACCAAGATGAAGTTCAGGATCCCCCAGACTCAGCAGGGTCTTGGTGGGAGCAGAGATCCTGCTGTCCTGAGATTTGTTATTTCAGTCCAGCCTGAAAGTAACTAGAGTATGAAGAAGCATGTTGGATGTGAGGAGACCCTTTCTGAGCTGAGGGAATCCCATTCCCTCCCCCTGAAGCCACTTGTTTCAATCAGGAGCTGCTGCACGATAGCATTGGAAGCAATCAGACCTCTTCATGAGATCTGCAGAAAGCCTGCTATAAGGTAAGTTTTCTCTGAAAAAAAATCCACATATTTTCACTTTATCTGTGTGTTTGGAGCTTTATCCTCAGTAAAAGTTCTATGGAAGAAGAATGCTAAGGAGTATTTTTATGTAGGTGGCTGCAATTAACATAAATCTATTAATCCAGCCTATCAAGAGAGTATTGATTGCAGTGGTTTTGCTCTGCCTTCTGACAGGATGGAAAAGTGATGAGAGAAAAACAAAGCCAAATTGATCTCATAATTTCAGGAGTCATCTTGAAAATAAAAATAAATATTCACATAGCTTCTATTTATTGCCTCTATCATTTCCAGGGTGTTTCTGTCGTTACTCTCTGTTTCTGACAACTTTGCAGAGTGTGTTAGAGACCCTTTGTGTTAGGTTTGCCTTTGCCATGTTCCTTGTGCAGCTTATTGATGTCAGAATTAAGTTTAAAATGGTTCTGCATGTAGTAAATGCACAGAAAAGGAAAAAAGTAATCTGAGCTATGGCAGATACTAATAGGAGTTTGAAGGAGATACTTAAGTAAGCTTCGATGCTGGATGTTATAAAAAGTTCATATTAAGCTTCTGCTGTGCATTGGTAGCTTGGGAGATGTGCTGGAAGCCTGGGTGCTTGTGTGTGTGACTACTCAAAATGCCACACATATTTTGATGCAAAATGCTAGATTTGAAACTTGGGTGGTTGGTTGGTTGGTTTTTTTTTTCATGCAGAAGCAAAACTGGGTCTTGTGGAAACATTAATGAAACAGTATGGAGAAAAATTCATTCCAGAGGACCCAACTGTATTTTGGCCAGGCATTTTACACTGCGACCCCTGCCTCAGGTCTCTTGTCTGACACATTTTGGAAAAATGCTGTTGAATGCAGACAATTGGTGGCTTTTGGTCAGGAACTTGTATCTCCTGCTCTCTCTATTCATTTGGAAATATTAACCCACACCTGGGAAATATTTCTAACGTCAGTTTCCTTAGGAAGTGACATGTTAATGCAAAATATTTCAGTTGCTTTCAGTCTGAAACCAAGTTTGGTAAAATTAGAGCCAGCTTTATTAGTTTAAACCAACCTGGGTGCAGTGTAGATGTGCTCTCATTTTCAGGAGGACACAATGATTTAACAGGCTTTATGTTCTCTAAGGTGTACACTGATGCGCATCAGTTGAGGTTGTGATGAACAAGTTTGTCTACAGCCATATTGACTGGAATGACAGTACCCTGGTTTTCTCTTAAAATCATAGAATTATCTAGGTTGGAAGGCACCTTTCAGATCATCTAGTGCAACCATCAACGTAACACTGACAAAAACCATCACTAAACCATTTCTCTAAGCACTATCTTTACCCGTCTTTTAAATACCACCAGGGATGGTGCCTCAACCACTTCCCTGGGCAGCCCATTCCAAGGCTTCAGAACCCTTTTAGTGTAAAAATTTTTCCTGATATCCAGCCTGAACCTCCCCTGGTGCAGATTGAGGTCATTTCCTCTTGTCCTGTCACCTGTGACTTGTGTGCATTGTGTTTCATCCACCACCTGCAAAGATTTGGTTCTAATGAAGTTGTCAGATTCGCAGGATTCTTGTCAATGAAAACTGATAAATGAAGGCTAACGTATTACATATTGGTCATGCAGTTTAAGAAAGCAGCTATTTCAGAACTAATTAGTCTACTTATGAAAACAGTCCAGTAAATATTTAATGATTTGTTTGATTCATATAAACAAATATTTGTGCTTGTAGATGCTAATTACGTGAGCTGAGCCCTTCACTTTGCATGGGCAGAGTTATATTTGTGTTGAAGTGTTTGTTGTATGTGTGCCAAAAAAGAACCCAAAAACCTCATTAAGATCTGATTCTTCAGACGTGCCTGTGCTTAACTTGACTGCTCAAATAATGTTGCTTTGGCTGTGTTGATTTCAATACTTTGATCATGAAATATCTCACGTAAGGGGGGGAGGGAGGAGGAATTAACACAGCAGTAATGTTGATCTGTATAAACAGTCATTAATGAGTACATGTTGCACCCTGCCCTGGAGGCAGAAATCCATATTTCTGCCAAATTGATGAGTAAAATGAAGTTGCTTCCCAAAGGTACTTATTGTCTTGAGATCCATTTTGCTGCTTGCTGTCTCAGCCCAAACTCAGAGCTCAGAGTGATGGTTTCTGTATTTTCCCATATGTGGACTTCTCCGGGGGCAGCTCACCAGTGTGCAGGCTCTTCCTCCTGCTCACCATACCTTGGCTGCATGGTCGCTTCCCTCAGCTAGACTAGAGATAGCACAAAGACCTTTATAAAGGTAAACAAGAATATTACTTGAGTGTCTTTACAAATAACATAAGATAATTTCTTTGCCTGGTGGAAGAAGCATGTTTACTATTTAGCAAGGAAGGAAAAGTACTTTCCCCTCCAGGCTTCAATAAGTAGAAAAAATTTACTGCAGCCTAAAGCTGACTGGAGCCTCTATCTAATGCTGTTAGATACCAGCAAATCCTCAACTGAGCTTTCTGGGATACAAAAGAGCCCTGGGATCTAGCAGAGGATGTGCTAAAGCAAGATTAAGAGAGAAGTATGGGAATAAAAATTAAAAGCCATATAAAATTCATGGCAGATGGGGAAAGGAGATCAACAAGAAGATGACAAGAAGTCATTTCTGTGATTGTTGCTCCTGAAGAATGGCTCACAAACACTCCCACCTGACAGTATTTCATATGCATTTCTGCCTGGCCAAGATCTCATTTATAATTATAACAAGGTCTTTTAATTTCTTCTGCACTGCTCCTGTGTGGTGTTATTCATGCATTGGTTTTCATGTTTATTTTCTCAAAGGAGAAAAAAATACGCGGACTGCCCAAATATTCTAAGAAGAAAAGCCAGCCGTTTATTTAAGCTGGCTCTCAATATGCAGAAAGTTGCCTCCAAAAGAAAATGCTAATGTTTGGCTTTAGGCTTTCCTGGGAACACAAATAAACTGTTGTTTGGTTTTTGTCTTTGGAGATTTTGTAGGTGTTTTTATTTCTTCCTTGTTCTTTTAAGCCTTTTTACCTATCTAGCATCTCCCAGAACTTTGATATTTATCTTTGCAATGTAGTCATTTACATGAAGATATTCCGGGTTTTGAGAATGTTTTCTTTACCAGTAGACAGAAGAGGAAGCTCAAAATCATCTGTTTTCCATTTGGTATCTGTTTTGCAGTGCATGTTGAAAGAGACATATGCTGCTGCATGTGTGATGAGGCTAATTCTGCCTCTGCCTTAATGGAGTCGTTCACGCTGAGCTTCCATTCTAATGAATTAAATGAGAATCTGAGAATTTAGATTCACAATGGGCTCTCAGAAGATTGCTTTGTTGCAGCACTGACTCCTCACTCAAAGCTCTGTGAAACTCACCCAGCCCCAGGTCCACCCCAGTCTGCTGCTGCCAACGTGCCCTCAAGGGTCATCCAAGGGAAGCTGGAGGTGCCTGAAGGTTGCAGGAGGGTCCAGCACTGCTTCAGGTGCAGCCTTGCTGGGAAATCAAAGTTGAGTCTCAGTAAAGCAACAAAAACTGACGTAGGTTGGACTATCCCAGTCTACCCAGAGCTCTGTTTTCTGAGGCTCCTGATGGAAACCCCCAGCATCTCTGGGCATCAGGGAGTCATGAAAACAGCGTAGCTGTAAAGGTGAATATTAGAGTGAGTAAGTCCACCTTGACTCCACAGCTATTGCAGGTGGTCTGAGTCGGGGATATTGCTGAAGGTGGGCTGTGGCCAACCACATGGTCATTATGTCTATCCACCCCTGAGCCTCAGTGAATGGCATTGAAGGATTTCTTTTTAATGGGCATGTTAAACACGGGGCAAATTTAATTTTAGTATTGTCATTTAAAGTCATTCCCTCTACAAATGATTTGCTGCCAAATGAGTCGTTAGGTCTACCATAATTTGGGCCTCATCCAAGTTTCTGTTCCTCTGAATGCAACTGATCCAAGTGGTGGCTCAGCTGTGCCCAGTGCTTTTCAATGCTTTAATGTAGATGAGTCGTTCTGACTGTGATGATGAGTTAAATAGCTAAAACTCCTATACATTAATAACAAAATGTGTCTGCCATAACCGCCTTAAGAAAACTTGAAACCCCGGTGTGATTGTTTTTTACTTTCATCCACTGCAAGTGGAATCTGCTTTAAATAAGCGTGTACCTCAAAATGTTCCCCATGAGCATTTTTAGTGCAGAGTGTAGTCTCTGATACTGTTGAAAATCTGAAAATATCACCAAATAATTATATTTAAAAGAATAATGAAAAATTAGCAAAAATTCTAAGTCGGCATCAAAGAAAAGAAGCTAGAGCTTAGAATAAAGATATTAGAGATATATCATATTTTATACAGCTTTCACAGTGTTTAAAATATTCTGGCAAGATTTCCTAGTTCAATAGTTCCCTGTGCGCTGGTATGTTCACAAAGATCCTTGTCCCAGCTTTACTAAAGTAAAGCCAGTGAACTTCTTGTAGGAGCTAAACATGTTGTACATATAGAGAGCAAGTGTCTATCCTGACATTACTCTACAGTTAGGGTCATGATGACCTGCATTTTCTCTTTACTTTGATTTTCCCCTGACTTATAGTTACTGAAGCCCCTAAAGATTACAGAGGCAGAACTCCTGGAAGTGCTCTTTGACACTTGACAGCAAGGCTCTGGTGGTGTTACACGCACACTAACAATTGGAGGATAATGCTGTGTGCAGTAGAGAGGGTAAACGGAGATTTCCTGGTTGATGATGGAGAGTCTTTGATATAACAGTTTCAAAAATCAGATTAGGGGGTATATCCTTTGAAACTCTTTCTCAATTGTGCTGAAAATTTAACAGCGTGGTTTTGTTGAAATGAGCACTTGTGGTCTGCAAGGAAGAAAATCAATCAGCACGCACCTTATCAATTTTCTATATCCTTGGTAGGGATGCAATTAAATTCAATCTGAAAGGTCACAGTGGGGTATGCATTAACCTCATGCTAACCCCGTGTGACACTGCCACTGAGAATGAGTTAATAAAGATACCAGTTGGAGTTGGATGTTTGTTCTCTTTTCTTCCAATGTATCTGCACAGATACACACTTCTAATTACATCTTTATGCATAATATTAGTAGCTATCTAGAATATTTGCTGTGCTGCTAGTTAGGTTGTGGGCTAGTGTACAGTGGAACGTGCAGTTGATGGCCAAAAACATTTAAATCCATTAGTTGGAGTTAGTGTTAATGCAGGGATATGTCAATGGGATGAGTCTTTGTTTCATTTCCAGAATCTGGTGATGTTTAAAACAGCAGCTGCAAAAAGTGAGTTTAATTCCAAAGTTCAGTAGTTTCTTAATGCCTTTTGCATTATGTACATTTGCTCCACATGAGAGAAATTAGGTTTCTTCTTGAAAATTGGAAAAGTATTTTGGTGGTGAGAGAATCTTGACCTTTTCTAACCTTTTAAATTAAGTTATGGGGAGGTATTTGATTTTAGGTTTGATTTGGGAGGACCACGTTTCCTGTATTAGCTATTAAAAAAACCCCACAGTACAGTAGATCATTAAGTCAGAGAAACATAATATCCAGCACTTCTTTTCCAGAGACTAGCAGTAAGAGGTCATCAAATTTTACTTCTAAACACATTTCTGCTCATCCCTGGAAAGACATTTATTGTTATATGAGATTGCAAAGTTTCTAATGAATATATTGAACAATGGGGCATGAGAATGAGAAACATAAAATTTATACTTCAAATTATGACATGCAGCCAGAGGAAGTGGATTTGGGCAAATAACAGCCTGTTAGAACAACCTCTAAAGGATGTAATATTTTAGAGCAAATTTTGAAAAAGATAATACAGTCGGGGGGCAAACAGAAAATGGGAGAAAATAAAGAAAATTAATAGATATTTTGTGCTCAGGGTAGCTGTTTCATTTTCTTCAGTTTTGTTGCTGAAGAAAGGCAATAGATGTAATCCATCTCACTTTTGATAAAGAATTTGAATATGGTACCCACATGAGTATTTGTCAGTACAGTAAGAGAAAAAGGAGATCTATAAAAGAAATTTTTACATAGGTAGAGAATTGAATGAAGAGGAGATGGCAACATTAGTCTTGAAAGGGAAGTGTTGAGCCAAAGGGAGGCTGCTAATTAAGTTCCTCAAAGGAGATGAAACATGTTCAATATCTTCCTATCATTGTCGTAAATAAGCAGTAGCACAGTTAAGAATTTACAGATGACTCAAAGGTAAAAGGCACTGACATTTCAGAAGAGGATCATAACATCCCACAAGAAGGATTAGGGTTTATTCCAAGTTGATGTAATAGTTATGGCATGATACAGAATTGTGCAGAGTGCAAGGTCGTGCTTTCAGGGAATAATCATCTGGATTTAATTTGTGAGCTGGGAACTCATTAGTGGAAAACAGGGGAAAAAAAATAGAGCTGCATTAAGTCACATAGGACCAGGATCTTAGATCTGTAGCCTGCTGTGGATCTAGGATTCTAAGATCTGTCCTATCTAGGATCGAGCTAACAGCATGATGCTGCTGTTAATAAGATAAATGCAAGCCAAGAGAATAGTGGGTGAGGGATTTCTAGCAGGGAAAGATGGTAATAACAACATATTTTGAAGTGTTGACAAAACACAGTGGGAAGAGTGAGCACTGTCCACATTAAAGAAAGACAAGTTCAACCTGGTGCAGGCTCACAGAGGGACTGCCAGGACAATCGAGGGGGACACGACGCATCGTGAGTTGTACCAGAAGGCACTGTAAAAACCTTGTTCAGAGAAAGGGGAGACTGAGGTACTGCTGAGGATGGTGAATATACAGGAGGAGAATAAACACTAGGGAGTGAAAAGAGCTAAATTTTAATTACACAAACTACAGAGTGGGCAGTATGGAAGTAAATGGACCATGGGTGAAACAAGGGCAGGTGATAAAAGACAGTCCCCAGTTGTCTATGAGGTTCATGAACAGCCTTGTTCTTCCCTCCTTGTTCGTGGTCCTCTGAGGTTTGTAGGGCTCTGTGGATTTCAGGAGAAAGCGTGCGTCGCGGTTTCTGTTCTCCCTAATCTTGAAAAAGCAGAAGTTGAGATTTCACAGGAAAATCAGCCATTTGTTTCATCCATTCATATGCTAATGCTTGTGTTTCCTTAGCTGCCTTGCAAGGAGAGAGTGGAGATGACAGTTTATTCCACTTAGGGCACGTGCAGGCTGCTTTTTGGATCAGCCACAACGATGGTTATCCTTAATGGGGGTTGTATCATGAAGCATCTGCTGCTTTTTTTTTTTTTTTTTTTTTTTAAGACGATTCTCCCCCAGTTTCCATCTTTACATAGTTTGCCCTTGATATGAATGTCTGTTTCTTCCAAATGCATTAATCAAATTTTCATGGCTAAAGCAGGTTAAATACATGTTTTTAGGCAAGTGTGGGACAGGTTTCACTGTTGTTGTTCCAAAAATTTTCTTGCTGATTTACTCTTCTCTGAGAGTAAGATTGCCTTTTGTGTCAGACATGTAAGTGTGGGAAGCCAACAAATGTGAGAATAGAGAGTGACTTGATGCTACGAACAAGAATGTGGGTTTATTCACTTAGTATTTCTTGAATTTAGTACAGGTGCTAATCGTTGCCAGCCTCTTTGTGAGGAAAGCAGAAAGAAATACAAACTACCTTGTTCAAATGTGAGAGGTGAAGGGATGATGGTTCTCATAAACTCCTTGTACAACATGAAGAAAAACGGCCCAAAAGTTCACATCCTAATTATTGCTGCAGTTATAACGTCGTGTGGGAACTGTTCTGTTCCAGGGAATAATGGAATATTTACCCTTTCAGTCAGAGGCCTTACAATTTTTGTGTTACTCCTATCAGTGTCATGATTCTCCCAAATCAAAGTATGTATCCAGACATTACGTGATCTTCTGCTTTTCACAGTTCTTTTTTTCTGTCTGTCAATGAGTGTGAGTTCCTTCAGCATGACTTGGAACTTCTTAATGGCATCGACACAGAAATGTCCATTCCCACACTGTGAAATGAGAAATCTGTAGCTGTTCTTTACCCTTGGGGTGGGAGAGGATCTAAAAAGATTATATTACAGAAGGTTTATTTCTGCTTTTTGTGTAAAAGGAAAATATGTTTCTAATCTGGTTTGAGATTAGAATTCATAGTGACCATCTTCATGAAAATCTTACCCATGGCAATTTATTTTTAAAAACTCAGGCTCAAAATCTCAGTTTTTCTTTTTTTTCCTCTGTGAATAAAGTTTCCTAGTCTGTCATCTTAGGGAGGAGCATCTGCTTCAAAGATGTCTTTGGAAGTTCTGAGTTATTACTCTTTATCTTTTTTAACAATTTTTTCCATCGTGCTGCCTTGTACAGTCAGTAAGAAGTCTCCAGCTGTTGTGAGCAAGCTCTATCGTATAGACATCGTCTGGTTTGGTCTAACTTTGTTAAAGATTAGAAATATAACCACGTATGAATGTCTTTGTTCATCACTTTCCCTAAAAAACCCATAAATTTGGCATTCTGATTTTCTTTAATTATTCACAATTTTGACATATTTGTTTTGCTAGAAGTGGTCACGTCTCACATTTCAGCCTATTAAAAAAAAAATTACAGGAGAGTCAGACAGAGGGCTAATAATACTTAGAAAGCCCAGTCTACACTTACATTTTTCATTATCTTTGACAACCTGTTAAGAAATCCTGTGTTTGTAAGTTCCAGCCCAGATGTTCAGTAGGTCCCAATGAATATATTTATTGGGATTTGCAAAGACTTCGTACTTAGGCTGTCTTCTATCCCCACAGGAACTTTTTTTTACGCTAGACACTCAAATAATTACCTTTTATTCACATAAATACTTACAAAAATTTTTAACATTCAGAGTACATTAAGTAATGTGCTTATGTTAATGTAATATATTGACATTAATCTCAATACAAATGTAAAATGTTAATTGCACGTACTTGAATAGTTTTCCTGTGCTCTGTATTAGGTTAAGGATGCTCCCGGGTGTGGAGGGGAGCAGTGTTCCCAAAACCCCATGACCTGCTTTACTGCAAGAAAGCAGTTAAAAGCCAAAGGAGGAGATGAAAATATCTTTCACAGCTGTGACAGCACAACATATGTTACTACTTTGTGTGAAAACGAGCAGAGACAATTTAAACTGTGCATTTGGATGATTACTCTTATGGTGTCTCTTCTTTGACAATAAAGCTGCCGGTGGCAAAACCTATCCACAGAAGACAGTGGGTATTCCTGCAGAGAGTGCCTAGTAGCTTGGGATGCTTCTGGCATACAGATATTTGTAGCAGATGTTTCCAATTAACTGTAATAATGATGGAAAATAAATGAACTTTCTCCAGGATCTCCTCTACAGCTGTTGATGGGGCAGTGGTTTGCTCAGCCTGGAAGGGCTCACAGTATCCATGCCCAGGGGGGAGAGGATAAAAAAATTGAAAAGCACTGATTTGACTCAAAAAGGTCTAGGTCCTTTGTGTGGAGGGGAACTGAGGAACAACTTTTGTCTCAGTTTCACTGAATTTCCTGGCTTTTCTCCTCCAGCCAGCCCTCCGTTGTGGTCAGCCCTGAGGAGGGCAGCCTGGCTCCCGAGGCACTGCCTGGGGATGGCAGCGATGCCACCACCTGTCCACGATGCCCCTCACCGGGGTGTCACACTCAGGAGAGACATTAACTTCTGCAGCCAGCGTGGACAGTTGTGTAAAGCCCCAGAGTGAGCTCAGTTCCAAAAGGAAAGGGTCGTTCCCTTTGGGTGCTGAACTGCAGAGGCTTGTGGGCTCCTCGCGGGTCCAGGGCCTCTCCATGCAGAGCTTGGACACAGAATGTACTCGGGCACATTTCCAGGGACGTATGAGAGCTGAAGCTTGGTGTGGTTATGCTGTGGGAGACCAGAGCGAGCGTGGAGGTTGCTGGTGTAGCCTTGGGATTCCTGTTTGCTGTCCACAAGCAGATGGGAAGATGTACTATTTAAAAATAAAAAAGGCAAATCATCTTTCTTAGCATGCACACACTTTGATGTGGCTTTATCTTAGCATAGTCAGATCCATATTGCTTTATTTTCTTCCTGAAAGTATTTCTTTTCATACTTGTAACTAAGTCTAAGTAGTTCTGATTTAAATAATTTTATTTGGTTTATTTTTTTAAAATACACTAGTGTTTTTGCCAGTTCTATTCTCAAAGGAATCTTTACTGTTCCTTTCATAGCTTTGTTGTAAGACGCATCTTTGCTCTGATTTCACCTACACTCTGAAACTCATATGTTACATAGTTTTTCAGCTCATATGGTAGATTCTGCTTTTTGGCAGTGATTGCAAGCATCACTAGTGTCATTTCTTTGTTTTTATTTTTGCTTCTTTCAAAAGTTAAAGCCATGAATGAGATTATTTGAACTCAGCATCCCACTGCTTTAAGATTCCCAACGCAGGCTCCGTGAGAGAGCGATAAAGCTTTGGTTCTGTGCAGATTTGCCAGACAGAAGCTGGATCTCACTGGAGAAAGGAAGCTGGTGCGAGGTTATCTCGAGGTTCCTGACCTTTTGTTCCAATGGAAAGATATTAAATCTTGCTTCAGGGCACTTTTTGCTAAGCTGTGTCTGAAAGGTTACTGGACATAGAGCTCCAGCCTGGTGAATCTCAGCTGGCCATCCAGCCAAGCCACCATGTACATTGATTTTACTGCATGTCGATTTAGCACAGACACCCATCTAACCTGCTTATCCTGAGTTGCCTCTCTCTTTCCAGAGGCTTGAAGATCCCCATCTTTCTCTTTCCCAGCCACCAAACCCTCCTGCAATGCTCTGAGGAGCGCGAGCCTGCAGGAAGTGTTTCCACACTGGTGATGGAGAAATGATAGGCTGGTCCAGTGGCCAGAATCAGGTCTCCTCAAGCAACAAGGAGAGTGCTGCATCCTTGTTTGTTTTCCACATTGAGCTCTCTGAAGCCTCCTCACCTGTAGCATCTCCTGCTTGCCATGTCACAGCGCCAAGGTCCCAGTTCAGAGCAGGAACCAACCTAGCCTTGGGGAGCAAAATTACCCAACTGGTGTTGCTGCCCTGATGGTATGGCTGGTAGCTATAAAAGCCACCAGGAATTAATCTTCCCATTCGTTTCCCATGTATGGCTCCTGCCCTTTGTTGTGACATGGGTATTAGCGCGGTGTCAATGCAAACCCACTGTGAGGGACTGTCCTTTGACCCGAGCCTGCCGTTATCTTTGCAAGCTGCAAAGGGTCCGTGTAATGTTTCTTTAGAGAAAGCCCAACTGACTGTGTATAATCTTAAACCACTTCATTTTCTGCTACTTTATTCCACATTATCCGCTTCCCGTAGAGAATTGCACGTTTAAGAGACAAACAGTTTAATGCTGCCGAGTGGCCCCTTACAAGGCATTTTTAAAGGGAATTGTTTGCAAGGCAAACCTCCTTGTTAATTTTCACTGTGGACAAGTGTCTCTAATTTACTGTAGAGTCAGGAAAACACAAAGGATAAGGTCTCTGCAGCAATAGGAGTCCTTCACGGTGCACGTGTGTGGCTCTGTGTTGTTTTCACGTGTTCACATACACCCTTCAGACACTATTACTAAGAACATAAAATCCCACAGAGGGGTCAGCCTTTTGCTTTTGTCTTTTTACATTAAGGCAGAACTGAGGATGGGAGGATGGTGCTGGGTCAAAACAACCACGTGTGTAACTCTGGTAGGGCTAGTGCCGAAATAAGAATGAGACATGACAGGGCATCTTGAGCAAACGGCAATGATAAAGCTGAAAATAAAAACGCCAAGGATAAATGGTTCCTGTGCACTCCATCTATATTGGAAAAGACTATATCAAGAGCAGGGTTTAAACTTTTTTGGATGGGACAGAATGCAGTTAAAACAATTCCTATAAAAGCAGGTGGGTACCTGAAGAACACGAGTGTCTGTGCAGCAAGAACAAAGCCACAGCCATCGGAAATGACTTTCTAGGCATTTTGAGAGCTGTTCTTCCAGCACAGCCAACGCATTCACGTGGTGTTGCTTTGGTGTGCCGGGGGGATTTATGTCGTGTTGATTCAGTGATGAATCGAGTAGGCAATAGCCCGTGCTGGGAGCGGTACTTCCAGTGCCGCCGCGGGAGAGGGATGGAGCAGCCGCCAGGGAAGGGCAGGGATGTGGCCGCAGCAAAGAGGTGGCTGAAGAATGGAAGGTGAAGTCAGAGATGGTTGGCCACAGGTGACAGCAGCCCTTAACTCATCTTTCTGTCCTTTAAAAGTGGTTTCGTCCCCGGAGTTATATTGGGTGACAGATACTGGGGATGTCTGGAGGTATGACTTCAGCTGCTTACCCTTTTACGCCCTCGCCTACGTTAAATATTGTTACAAAGAACCCAAATAGCACTGTGAGTGTTTTACTTTTTAAAAAAGGAGCTATTCGCAATTGTTATTGTAAGAAACAATGAAAAGGCCAAAGTATTGGACACCTTCTAGCTTACTGACAACACTAAATTCATGCAAAGAGTTGCCTCCTATTTAAATGAGCAAGTATCTAAAATGGCTGCCTTACTTATTAATATATTTGCATGGAGCTTTTGTTGGTCATAAGATTATGAAACACAAGTGAAATAAGTTTTGAGGGGGGTTGTGTGGTGTTTTGTTTGTTTGTTGTTTTTTTTTAAAATCAAGATTTTGAATTTTTGCTGCTGGAAGCAAGTGGAAAAGGGCTTGAATGGTCAGCTTCAGTGGCTTTCTGCAGGGGGATGAGCATTTCTGGACTGAAACTTCTCTAAATAGTTCAAGTGTATTTCTAGCTGCTCAATTTAACAAAAAAAAAGAGCTTTCAGGGAGCTCCCATGGTGGTCAGGCACCTCTGGCTTCCTGGGCTGCTTCACCCTGAGATATGTTTGCTTCAAATGTGCCATGGAGTTGAAAGTATGCGTGAAAATAAGGGCTGGACAATATAATATTAAATATAAAACCAGGTTTGATCTCTCACAGGTAGTGTGGAGTCCAGACAAAAAGCATAAAATCCCAAGACTGTAGTACCAGAAGGAAGCTGGAAATGCCTTCTCCTACTGATCTGTTGTTCATCTGCTCCGTGAGCTCTATAAATTTGAGGTGCCAGCAGCTTCTTTAGGCTGGTTTCTGTTTTTCTGCCCCTTTGATACCTGTAACATAGGTCAAACTTCAGGCAATATTGCTAGATTTCAGGCTAGTGCCACACAAAGCAAGTGCACAAGCGGCCAGGTCTCTGCTCTGTCCTGTGGGTAATTAGGAGAACAGCACAATCAGCCTCAGCTGTATTAAAAAATACTTGATGTAATTAACCAACTTTATGATTTGAAGGGGAATAAGGTTGTTCATCTTGTTTTTCCACCTTTTTAAACCAGTTTTCACTGTGAAGGACATAGTGATGAAAATCAAAGAGACCGAGAACTAGTCTACGTCCCATCCAGATTTTCCTGAAATGAAATCTTCCAGTATTAAAGGTTATCTCAGTTCACTGTGGTTAAATCAAAATTTCTAAGAATGGTTTCCCTTTCTCTCTCTCCCCCTTTTTTTTTTTTTAAAATATCCCTGCTTTTGTGAATAAATAAATGCTACTGACATCTTTATCACTGATTCAATAGTTAAATGTGCATTCAGCAGTTCCTGCAGAGCAGTAGCTCTGGTAAGAGGACTTCTATAGTTTGTGCAAATACTTACTTGTGCAGAGAAAATGACCTCTTAATAATTACTTTTCATAAAAATGCGATCTTCCGGGTACAAACAGCCTATCTCTTATGCTTTTGCTGAGTATGATAATGATGCCACCAATCCTGGCAGCAAAACCAGGATAATTCAGACAGGTCTGACAGGATCAGGACTTGGAGGTGACTTGAAGCAGTGACATGGGGATCCTTCTTCTCAGCTGTTCTATCACAACTTGTCAACACATGACTGGGGGATGTCATTCTTTGTCTCTTGCATTTATAATCTCAAAATGAAATCCTGGAATCCTAAATAGATTTATATCTTCTGGTGGACACAATTATCATGGTGTCACTTCTGTTTCCAGAACCTCTGCCCACTGGTATCCTATATCCAGTTATTTTGAGCACACTTTAATCTGATTTGACATTAAGAAAAAAAAATTATGATTCTCTTGTGCATTTAGGGTTTAGCAATTTGATTTAGATAATCAGATCTTGTCTATATAGCCATGTAATTCAGGAGAGTTTCTCCTGGTGAGCTACGACAATATAGGATGATGGATTTGCATGATTTTTTAACCAAATCTGAAAACATTTGAATGTTGTGAGTCAGAAAGAGCTTTGACCTGAAATTTAATTACAAAATGGAAAATAGGAAAAGTGGGAGGATGAAGGAGAGGATTAAACAAAAAAGAAAATCCCTAGTCATTCAAGACTTTGCTCCTGTTAAACGGTCTAAAGAGCTCTTCTCGAGAATATTTGGAAATTTTGGTTATTGTAAATGGACACCAAATAGCTCTGCTCAGAAGCTTGATAAATACTGGAAGCAGGGATGAAAGTTTTGATTCCATTATCAGTACTAGTCCAACAGGTGGAAAGAGGAGAAAGGAATTTGTGAATGGCATGAATATGAAAGATGCTTTGCTGAATGTATAGTAGTTCATAATTACTATAATGCTGCAAACCAACTTCCATAAAAAAAGGATTTAAGAAAATTGTTTTAATTCATGTATTACACAATATTAAACTTAGATTGCATTGGTATACCTTAAATCTTGGTGGATGCTCTCAGAAGGGGTGTTAGACACATGCTAGATAGGCCAAATGAAAATCCACGTGGCTGTAAGCCTTGTGTAATGTGTATAGGTGATGTCTTCACTTGAGTTAGTCAAGAGCTTTTAGCAGAGAACAGACCAGAGACCCAAAAGATCTGTGTCCAAGTGAAACACTTCAGTAAGATAGGTAGCTCAAAATTAAATACAGCTTCCAGCCAGAGCAGAAGGTGATGCTTGATGAAGTGTGATTATGTGTTTAGTCCTGGGATCTCCCGCAGATGGAGAGAACCTGGGACAGTCCAGCAGCGGGCTCAGGCAGGTGGAAGGACCTGATGAGATGCATGTGCCTGTGTCCTGCAGTGCTACAAATAAAACTGTCACTGGAAGTAATGCTCTTACAGAGTTAGTGCAGGAAGGAACAGCAGTGACAAGTTTGACTGGAAAAACACTAATTAAGGGAAGTTTAGAATCAGCGTTACCAAATAATTGGTTTTCATCAACAGCTAATCCAAATTTAACTAAGATCTCTAGGGTTAAGGCTTCATTACCACCTGCTGTGGCCTGAACGTGTCTGCCTTTGTCTAGTTGAAGATTTGATGTAACATCTATTTAGAAAAGTAATTTTCAAGTGTAACTCTTATCTGTATGGACAGAGACGTTCATAATTTCCATAAAGATGTTTGCTTTATATTTGTAAAGATTGAATTTGATAGCAGGGTATTAGAGTGGCAGTGACGAAGTCTTGGCATTCTTCACTGGAGACAGAAACTCTTGGTCTTGAGTCTTCTGCAAGCTGAGTGTTGTACCCCTCTGTCTCTTAGCTGTAGGTGTGAAGTGGGAGTGTGAAAGCACGTGCGTTGTAAAAGCCTGTGAGCAAGCCAGGTTTTTGAGAGTAGCAGCACACTAAGAAATCTAATAATCCTAAAACTCCAAAGACACATACTGTACTTCACTGTCCCTGCCAGGGTGCACACTGCGCTCCTTCCTCTTGTGGGTTTTTACAGAAAAGATCTCTGAAACTTTAATTCTGTGGTTCCTTAATCCAATCCATGACAAAACTCTTTTGCAACGTGAACTGCCCTGAACAACATCTATGTGTTTTTAAATACTCTTTGAGAGGTAAGGATTTGTGAGACAGAGGTGAGGGACATCTCAGATGGATGGTCTACATCCAAAGATATTGGGAGTTAATGGAATTACTGTGGGGTTACACCAGTGAGAAAGAGGCCATCTTCTGTACTTTTAAAATAATTGTGAGGCTAGTCTGAAAGTACTTTTTTTCATGTGACACTAAAAAATAATGGCTGGATCTTTTCATGCCATAGAAGTGGGGGGAAAAAGACAATAATAAAGACTTTAAAAATCAAAAGATCAAGTAGGATCACAAAGATCCAGAAAGAGAAGGACTGAGAAGGAAGAAATAGACTAGCTCTGACATATAAACCACGTATCTGTAAAGGATAAATTTCTATACATCTGCTGACCAATGTAAATGCTATGAGTTTTAGTTTTCACATTTTAATTTGCGTACACTAAGTAAAACATGAGTCCTTAAATAGAATCCAGAGGTGCAAATTGTTAGAAATGAGGTGAGATGGCACAGGGCAGGCTGAAGCACTCTCCTCCACCCCAGATCCAAGATTTCCAAGAGAAGGTACCATCATTGATGTTCTCGACTACCTCCAAGCCAAAGTATGCCATGTATGAGACATTTTGCATTAGGCAGCCTATTGGTGCTAAATTGCAGCTCCCAAATTTGCACAATAAAGGAGGAAAATGGTACAATCAGATTAATGCCGAGGACTACTGATTGATGTGAACTAGAAACAGGAGTGGCTGAAAAGGGAGGAGGAATAAAGCTGTCGGACATTGCTCTTGATTATACTTGACCTGTTTTAGTTGAAGGAATTCTGCTTGCCTCTAGCAACAAGCCTTTCCTAATCCATTTTACCATTAGATGTTGGCATCCTTTACTAGTTATTGAATGGTGTATGTAGCTGGCCTCCCTGCAGTTCTCTTTTAGGGCATCTTTTTTTTGCTCCAAATAATTGCCTCGGTGCTTTTTTTTTTTAAAGGGTAGAAGTATAGGAATTGTTGAGATTACTTACGCGATTCTGCAGGGCAAAAAGAAATCACATTTGAGATACGTCAGCTGTAATACAAACACAGGAAACTACTCTGAAATATTTTAGATATTTACAATGTTTTTCTGAGAACATCTGATTGTGTTCACTGCTGTGGGGCTCTGCTGGCATAAAGCAGTCTTGATCCTGCTTAAGTCCATATGGCAAGACAAATAACTTGATCTTATTAATAGACAAAATGAAGAAGCTTCCTTAAGAACCGTTATTAAAGAATAAAATTACAAGAGGCAGTTGCTCATTCACAGCTCTCCTTCTCAGATTAATTTTGAGCGTGAGATTCAGAGCTTTACTGGGCTGTTACTGGCGCTGCCACTTCGTTCTCCTGAAAAGCAGTGCTGCAGTTTGGCCTCAGTGAAATGCTGTGAAACAAGGTATTTTCCAAAAAAAAAAAAAAAAAAAGGTTTACAAGTTCCCTCTAGAATTCTCCCTCTTATTTTACTGCCTCATCTTAGGAACTCATGTGCCGTCATTAGCAAGTGGCATAGCTGTGATTGTTTGCCACTCGAGATAACCCTTGCCAGTTCCCCAAAAATTTCACAGCAAAAAAGAGGCTGTGGGAGATGGGGCACCAGTGGAGCCACTGATGATCCTCAAGCCTGACCTGGCAGGACCTGTTAAAAGGGTGAGATAGGGCCCCTGGGGATTGCCAGCAAGTCACCAATTAATACTAATGGCCTGGGAAATTATTGTAACGCTGTGATGGTTCATCAGAGACCTGGGATGAGGTCAGAGCTGTGCTGCATCTAAGGGCTGTGTCCCCCTTGGTGTCTGCTTCTAGAAGGAAATGCACTGTTGCTTGCTGCTCTGTTCAGCTGCAGTGCTGGGAGATCCCAACTGTAATTACTGTGGAGGAATCTAAAACAGCTACCATCTATCGTGGAGCTTGGCTTGGGAATGTTTGAGTTAAACGATAAAATTCCAATTGGTTTCAGCAGGGATCAGAACAGACTTCTCTGGAGCCAGGCCAGATCACTTCTTGTTTTCTGATAGGAAAGAAAACATACTTGAAGTTCTTGAAGTTGCAGGGAATGTGTGTAACCTGCACACGAGAGTCCTTTCACAACATGAAAAAATACAGGCTTGTGATTTTAAGAAGGCTTTCTGCTTTGCCTCTCTGATTTCCAAGGGGCGTTTCGCAGAAAACGGGTTTAAAATGCTGCCGTCTTCCTCCCGCCCCAGTGACAGCTGGAAACATCTGCCGAGGGTGTCACGCATTGTCTCACCCTACAGTGGCTCCTTAAGACTCTGAAGCATCTTGCTTTCTTGATCATCCCACTGGCAATGCCGTGGGGAGGGCACGGAGAGACAGCCTGCTCAGAGGCTCTCTGGAGTGGGGTTTCCCAGTGGTGTGAGAACCCATCCCGCATCCCCCATCCCGCATCCCGCATCCCCCATCCCGCATCCCGCATCCCCCACCCCGCATCCCTGCTCCGTCCCGGGGATAACGCCTTGGCAGGGAGGGATCTTTGGAGGGGAGGCCAGTTTTGGGAGGGGAGGCGGTGGCCGTGGGACGCAGAGGGCACACGCTGCCTCCTGGCCCTGCAATTTCGCCTCTTGCGTTCCTGCTCCCGGGAAGACAAACAAGGCTCCGAGTCACGGCGTTGCATTCGGTCTAACTCCTCCCCTGCCTCGGCTGCTTCCTCAGCAGCCACCCCCGGGGGCTGAGACAAAAAGATGGGGTGTGAGTCCAGGCGGGGTGTGAGTC
This sequence comes from Scolopax mira, assembly GCA_004320125.1. Taxonomy (NCBI): domain Eukaryota; kingdom Metazoa; phylum Chordata; class Aves; order Charadriiformes; family Scolopacidae; genus Scolopax; species Scolopax mira. The sequence continues at coordinate 90,051 of BJBW01006525.1, forward strand.
CAAGCGGGGTGTGCTCCCCGGGGCACGGATCCCATCTCCCCTCCCGGCGCCGGGGTGCCCGTCCTGCGCCCACACCGCTCCCAAAGGGCGCTCCGGCTAATCACTAATACAAATAAGCCGCGATTCTTTTTCCTCCCATCTCTTCTCCTCAGCCCCGTACTCTGGGAGGGGGATTTTAAAAAAAAATCAAGAAGAAAAAAAAAAAGTGTGTGTCTGCAGAGGAGCGTGTCTTTGTGGCAGCCCGTGCGCGGCGGGGCGACAGAGGCGGCATTGTTCCCGGCTGCGGCCGCCTTGGCAGCCGGAGAAGGTGGGGATGGGTGGCCACGCATACGGAATGGGCCAGGGGTGGCCAAACTCCTAGAGCTGCCCTGACGACCCCAGAAAGGGAGAGAGTTTTGGGAGCCCCTGGCTACGGGCTTCTCCTGCCGTGCCGGCGGCGGGAGCCCCCGTTGATCGAAGGTAAGGGCTTTATCTTTACGGTAGTGCTTTCCGGCGGCGATGCGGAGCCGCTGTGGTGGTTGTGAATTGAAGTTGGGGTGATAGGACCCAGGGGAGAAGGTGTAAAGTCCCCCCTGCTCCTCGGGAGAATGGGGCTCCGTGGTGGCATTGCGGGGTGTTGAAGTTTGTCTGCTCCCCATTCCCAGGAAGGAGGAAATCTGCCTGTGTTCCCATCGCAGGAGGAAAACACCACTCAGCTTCACTCTGCAGCTTTCTTTTTACACCAGAAGCTATTACATATATGCAATATTAAATGGATTTTGCTAATAGAAATACATTAACATATAGCCATTAAGCAAGGTAAATACTTCTTCCTATTACCAGAGACAGTTCCTCCCCACGGCAGGTAGTCCCTGGGCTAAGAAATACCCTGCACAGTGGTAAAACATTAACATTTGTTCCACACACCTCGACAAAAAATGGTCGTTGCTTTGATTTTTTCGGTCTCTATGTAGTAACAAAGCTTGCACAGACTGTGCTAAAAACATCTTGCCTTGTTGTGGAGATATTTCTCCTGTCTGCTTACTACCCCACTGAAATTTTTACTGGTTTTTAAATTACTTTTTTATTTTAGTGAAAGCTTATTTAGTCTGAGCGCTAAAACTAAATATTTTTTTTTTAGTTTTAAAGTGAAGGCATATTCTGTCTGAGCGCATCTCTAAGTGTTTTGCTGTTCTCTTCGCTGTCTGTCCCTGGTTATCGCTAACTCTGGTTTTGAGAGCGTGTACTGCTATTTGGGGGTGATAACAAACATGGTCTTACAAGTGCCTGCCGTGGTGCTGTGGCTGTTTGTTCGCTTTGTGTGCCCACGTTGAGGTGCTTTTGGGGTGAATGGGCTCGGCTGTCGCAGGGACACCCCCCGACACACCTCCAGGTCTGGGGCTCTTAATGTCACAAGTGGCATTTGAAAGATACTGGAGCATTTTTTGTTGTGTGTTTTTTTTTTTTTGTTTTTTGTTTTTTCCCCTAGAGGTTTTTGGGGGCAGGAGAGTCTCATTTGTGCGCTGCAGGGCTTTACTCCTCCCTGCCAGCCCAGCACTTGTTCATCGTGTGTCGTTTGGGAGAGCCCAGCTCCCACCTCCTGCTTGCCCCAGGGGGCACATCCCGGAGGACACACTGCTCTGTGCTCTTGTTGGGTTCTGTCTCTAGGGAGCAACTGTTTGGAAGAATAAACACATTGCCTTATAGGAGAAACTCCGGAAAACCATCCTGTTAGTGACAGTGGCAGCTGCTGCCCATCGTGCTGGGTGTCCCTTTGCCAAAAGCCGTGGGGCTTTGCGAACTGGCCATCCCCCCCCCAGGCAGGGAAATGCAAGCCCTGTGGCTGCCAGGTGCCCAGGGCCAGGGAGCAAGGATGGGAAGGATGGAGGGAAGGACGTTTATCCGTGGGAAACTGCCAGGCTGCTAACAGCTCGCTCAAAACGCAGCACCTGCATTGATCCCAGCCTCCGGGGGAGGGTTTACAATGTCCCCTTCGTGTCAGCCCCCCCAACCCTGGTGCAGCCCCTCGGGATGCTCAGTGGTGGCACCGGGCAGGTGGGAGATGAGCCTCCCCCCACGGAGGCTTTCCCCAGGGGGAACAGGCTGGAGCACACGTCCTGCTGTTGGGACACCAGCATCTTAACAGTGACCTTCTTATCAGGGAGACACCTTCCAGGCAACACCTGCTACAGCAAAGAAGGACATTTTAAAGTAATAATAGGCACATTTAGACTTGTTTGGTTAGCTTTTTAATTTATCAAATGAGATATATCTGTGGTCATCACCTCCATGAGAGAGAGAGGTGAGAGCCTAGAGAGTAAGACCTTCTGAATTATTTCCTTGCACTTGTCAGGGACCAGCAAGTGTGGAAATCCCAACTCAAAGTTTGTCTACACAAGCTAAAAAATGGGGCCAGAATAATCAAAGGAGTTGCAATTCATGCCTGGTTTTCAGCGGATGCTTTACTATAGGCAGTCTTGTCAGGAAATAAAAATATATATGGATAAACATGGTTTTGCATGAAATCAAACTTGGTCATGTATCATTGTGAATGTGCTGGCTTACACGGGTGGGGAGCCTGTTACTTTATTTTTACTGCCGTGTTATAACTTGCAAACACAAAGTTTCATTTGCTGTTAGCTTAAAAAAGTGGAACAATTGCATCTCCCACACATAAAATTATCCCCCGTGAAGTTCCTTTGCTAAATGTTGCGTGCCTCATTTATACTGTGACTTTTATAACCCGTTTCCTCCGGGGTATTTGACACTGGGCAGCCAGGGTCAATTTAAAATAGATAGCTTTTGCTTACACAGTCAACTTTCATCTATTGTATATGTTTCTGTAAACAATAAGATGTGGCCGTGGCCGTGGTGGATGTAAGCACGGGCAGGGCCCTGGCAGTAACTTCTTCTGAACTGGTGCTTCATCATCTTTTTTCAGCACAGAAGCTTTTGCTTCCTCTTGGGGAGAGCCTGTATGAAGACCTGTGTGGCTGGTGGTGTAAGGTAAGGAATATCCACGCTGAGAGACCAGTTTTGTAAGCTCTTCTTCCTCATTTGGCATTGCCATGGAGCTCTTGGGTGAGACGTTGCTCCCCTCTGCGTCCAATTTCTTCTCAGAAGGGCTTGCACATGGTGGTCTTCGGTGTTCAGCAGTGACAAATACATGGACAAAGATGTTTGCTGTGTAGGTGACAATTATGTCTTAAATGATGGTGAATTTCAGGGTTGTGTGAAGTGTTATATGGGTGCTCTTTCTCTCCTGTGAGCCGCAAACCATCCTCTTGAGGAAAGGGTCATGCTGTGTGTCCACTGTACCTCGTGGTGCAGCATCACTTGTAGGTTTTTATTCAACTCGGAAGTGCTAAATTAAAAGAGGGGAGTCACGAGTGTTTTCTGGCTCTCAGAAGTACCACTTTGTGGCCTTCCTCTGCCACCTTTAGTGTCACCTTTCCATCTCCAATTCTCTCTTCTCCTGCTGAGTGGCAGCCCCCATCATCTCTGCAGCGCTTCAGACATGGTACTCTCAAGGTTTTTGACTGCAGGTGGGCTGATGAGAGCTGGGGTTGTCCAGCCTGGAGAAGAGAAGGCTCCAAGGAGACCTTCTAGCAGCCTTCCAGTACCTGAAGGGGCTACAGGAGAGCTGGGGAAGGACTCTTGGTCAGGGAGTGGAATGATAGGAGAAGGGGAGACAGTTTTAAATTGGAAGAGAGGAGATTTAGATTAGATATTAGGAAGAAATTCCTTGCTATGAGGGTGGTGAGACACTGGAAGAGGTTGCCCAGAGAAGCTGTGGCTGCCCCATCCCTGGAGGGGTTCAAGGCCAGGCTGGATGGGGCTTGGAGCAACCTGGTCTGGTGGGAGGTGTCCCTGCCCAGGGCAGGG
>BJBW01006526.1:0-31992 GCA_004320125.1 Scolopax mira
CTGGTGGGGGACTCTGATTTGTACGAGTGGCTGCCACGTGGTCCTTTGTTCCCATCTGCGGCCAAACCACGACAACGGGAAGTGATTCATGACTTCCATCTGGAGGCTGGTGTCTATGTGATTGTCCCATCCACCCTGGAGCTTCAGCAGGAGTCTGAATTCATCCTGCATGTCTTCTCCAGGAAGCATGTTCTTCGATGAGATGTTGCCGCCCCTCTGCCAGCACCTAATTCTCTGGGATGGCCTAGTCTTCCTATCTAAGGGGGTAAACATGAACACTTCACTCTGCAAAAAGGAGAGGCTGGTTATGAGGCTCTCCCACCTTAGGGTGCTCAGTGGCTGAAGCACTGCTTTTGGACTTATCCTTGCAAGAAGTGTTGAGCTACACACAAGGGATTCTTGCAGCGTGCTCATGTTTGAGACCTGTGGAGAAAAGCAACAGTTTTTAATGCACCATTGGTTTTCCAGGAGAACATGCTGGCAATGCTAGGATGGTTGATTATGCAGAAATGGTGCTTTAGGAACTACAAATGCCAGCAGCCCCTGGGGAGCTGTATGGACATGAGGGCTTCCCTGATTGTGACTGTAATGCTGCAGGGAAAAAAACATGCAGTCAGATGTGGGGGACAAGCAAATTTTTAGATGCCTTTGTTTTGCAAACTTCTTTTAGTGACACCATCTCACTTGGTCTGAAGTTCTTTCCTATGCATGGCTTTCTGGAGACTTCTGGTCTTTTCTTGTACTTCTCCCCACTCCTTTTGTACCTTGAAAATTTTGAAGATATCATGGTGCCTGTTCCTATGAGCTGTTTATAGGTTATTTTCAAAACAGTTGAGCTCAATAGCAGTGCCTGCATGTCTGCAACTTGTGCCACAGAGTTCATAGCATAGTCTTTCCCCTGGCATAAACTGGGCCATCCCTTCTTTCATCTCCTCTGTAAAGGAGGACAGAAAACTTCTCTTTTATTGGCATGGAGTGAGACCCATCCTTGGTTGTTGCACAGTTTAGCAGAGGGGAAAGGTTTCTCATGACTGAGTGCTGAGTATTTCTTTCCAAGAAGTAGCATTTCTGTGAGGTTTGGAGCTCTCTTAAGAGTGGGTTGTGTTAGTGATGTAGCATTGATTGCAGTGGTGGGGAGAAGGTGGAAGGGCAGGGGATGAGAGTGCAGTTCTGGGAAAGCATCTTGAGTAACTCTGGTTGAATGGTGATATTTATTTTTTTCCCTTGAGTCAATGATTTTTTAATTTTTTAAACTTTTTCTCTCTTAAGGAAAATTGTTGATAGGTATGAAGGCAAGATTTGTGAGGATTTCTTCACAAAGCATTTTGAACAGGTAATTGTGTATATAAATTGCCAGGGTAAACTCCTCCAAGGCTCTGTGAAAGCTCTGTGAAAGTAAAAGCATGTGAATGTTCAAGGGAGGTCTGGAGGTGGAAGTCTGGGGAATAGAGAAGGGCCACAGGAGGTTGGGCTGTGTGTAGAGTGATTTCATGCAGCAGTTTTGACCACAAAACATAGGAATATGTTAGGATTGAGACAGGCAGACTTCTCAGAAACAGTGTGTGAATTCCTGGAACTTGCTGACACAGGACATTGTGACAGCATCAACAGGCTCAAAAGGTATTAGTAAACTGATGAGCTCCATAAACAGTTACTAAATGACTAGGCAGGGATGGACCCTTTAAGATCCCTTTTCTAACAGGTGTGGGTGCCAGGGAAACAGGAGAATGGACTGCAGAAGCCGACCACGCTCGTCCTGTCCCTAAACATGAATTCCTGTTCTTTTACTGGGGACAAAGTGGTGGGCTGCATGGACCTGTCTCACCCTTACACTTGTTGGGGAAAAATGCCTGTTAGAGAACCCTCCCTGGAATATTAACACTTGTCTCATACATTCTTCATCACAGTTTCATGACAGCTAACTTGCTTTGAGACGTGAAGTAAGTACCAGGGGTCCTATCACCTCCTTTTTTCCCAATAATATTCCTAGTAAAATATGATCCTTATAATGAAAGATTCTTTTTAATGATCTCTCTGGCCTGATTTGGGATAGAGTTGACCTTCAGGGATCCCACTAAACTATGATGAGGGATGCAAGAGTTTCACCTTTCAGCAAAGGTAGCTGCATTTATTTAGCAGTATACCCTGTATTTGGCAAACACATTTTCACAAAAACACATTTGAAAGCCATATTTTGATGGAAGCTGTTACTAAAAACAAGCAATGTTTTTACTTTTTGCTTTTACTTATGTGGTTAAGATTTTGATTTTGAGAATGGTGTGTCTTTCGGGTGTACTAGAAATTGCGAGGTGCTGGTCCTTTGCTGTCAGGAGGTCCAAGTATACAAAGAGGCGAGCAATACTGCCATTTCTCAATGCATTACCTGGGCATGCCTCAATATTTGAAAACAGGCTTTTATTTTTGAAGAGTGACATTTCAAAAAAAAAATCCTCCAAATAAACAAATGTCACGGTTTCTAAGAAACCTGTAACCTTTAGTATCACCAGGAGGAGGAGGAGAAGATTCTGCTTTGAACAGTTTGGGGAGGAAATATTCCAAAGTTTCCATCTGTTGTTTGTTTGTTTGTAATGGTAAAAAGGAAATATTTTAAGTAGATTTCTTGACAGTGTGCTTGATGGCACACTGGGCTGAAAGGTTAACGGTCTGGATCCTCACTCAGTGTAAATCTGCACCACTGTATTGATCTGTGTGGAGCCCTGAGAACTTAGCCCAGAGCAGACTGCAGCTATTGCAGGCTGAGAATCTTGTCATATTCAAAGGGAGACTTTACTATTGATTTTCACAGTGGCTGGTGTGGGGCCAGAAAAGCAGAGAATGAAGATGGGACATGCTGGGAAAACAAAAGAGGGAGAAAAGTGATTAATACTTTAAAAAATAAAAAATAAAAATTCTCTTCCTTATCACAGAATCCTGAAATAAATGCTGTTCAGCTCCAGAGAATCCTGAATAATATATCTTGGAGAACTAAGTGTTGAGAAATAATGTTTCTGTGAAATAAACCCTCTTGGAGAAAAACCTCAGCTCCTGTATCTGTTTCTTGAATTCTGTGAAGACAAGCTGACTTGAATCTGACTGAACTGACTGTTCTGATGGCATGTTAGATTTCCAGAGAGAAAGGATTTGCAGGGGTATAAATCAACCTGGTAGAAATTCTATAAGTGAAGCTACTCTAGTTTGAATTTCAACAACTGAAAGAATGAAGAACAAGTGTAGATACTGTGTGTGGATGCAGACTCTGAATTTGACCTCCAAACCCAGATTGACTTCAGCTTTGATGTCTCTCATTTCACCCTGTGCCACTACCACAGTCTCAGCAGCACCAGCACTGGAAGGTGTAGAGAGTTAGGTCTGTTAGGCCGCTATGTGGTGACAAGGGGGTCTTGGACTAGATGATCTCCAGAGGTCCCTTCCAACCTCATATCATTCTGTGATTGCAGTGGCGTTTTTTTCTGAACAATGAAATGTTCAGAAATGCAATGAAATCAAAGGTAGAATGATGAATCCAATTTTCTTTCCCAGTTTCTTCACTGGTAACAACTGATGTGCAATACAGAAAATACACCATCCAGACATCGTAGGCAATGAAGAAGATGAACAAAAGACTGATGTAGTGACCTTTCCACTTAATCTGAATTTGACATTGCTCCCTTTCTTACAAAGGTGGACAAAGATAGCTCTTCTGTCTTTATAAAGTGATCCACCAGACACCGTCTTATCTGCAAGAAGACTATATTGAATAGAGAGACTTTATTTTTCATAAGTGATCAATTTTAAGACATAAATTTAAAAATGTTACAGTACTTGATTCATATTTACTAAACAGGGCTATTACAAGATTAAAAAGTCTTCACTTTCTGAAGAGAAGGGATTGGTGAGTTATGGTTCTGTCCCTTGCTCATTGAAAGTCAACAGATACTCTATAATCATGACTTGCAGTAAGATTAGAATCTGTTACTCTTCAAGTAACTTATACATGAATGAGGAATGCTAAGTTCTGATGCAGCATCATGTTTTCAGTGGTGCCTGTACTTTTAATTGTATTAAGGTGACAGTGTGTCTGTGAAAGAGAAAGAGAGATGATTAGCACAAGGGTTTCAATTAATTTTCAGCACTGCTCCCCAAAGCTCTTCGGGTCAAGTGACTTTGCTTAAGGTCATGCAGTAAATTCTCTTTGGGATTATAGCTTTGGATGTCCTTTTCTTTACATTTTCTTTAATAGCTGGAGATAGTGCACCATATTTCATTCTGTATTACAAGCCTGCAGGGAGCTCATATTGGATTTTCTGAGACTAGTAGAATCCAACCTGTTGCCTCATATTTTTATCATCATAAATGCTACATCTTCTCAAGTGGGTATAATGTTTCACAAAGGGCTTGGGGCCTCAGCCCTCTCAAGTGAGGGGGAATTTTGTGAGAGTTGATTTTTCTGAGATGTTCAATAACTCCTTGAAACAATTTCTTGTTTGGTTTTTGGTTTTTTTTTCTTTTTTTTTTCTTTTTTTTTTCTTCCCTCCCCTCTCCAGATTTCCAGAATCTTTGCCTGAGTTTCAGTCTGGATGCCTGACAGGGTATCTTGGCACTCCTGGCTGTATCACTTCACATGGGTGATACTTCTGACTCGTATAATACTTCACTGAAGAATTATTTCTTAGGGCAGACAGAGTGTTACTGTGATTCTTTACCACCAGGACATGGCCCTGCTAATTGAACTTCTCACCCTCCATAATAACATTTCAGTTGTGACAGAATGGAATTGGTTTGGGAAAGAGTTGATTCCTGCTGCCTCTGAAATCAGCAGCGAGGTTTCCATTAACTTCGGTGGGAGGAGGGTCAAGCATACAGGTAGGTTTGTGGGCTCAGAAATCATTATCTTCATATTATAATTGTGTGAATGTTAGAGTGTCTATGAGGTTTTGGTTTGTTTGTTTTTTTTTTTTTAATGTAATGAGGTGCTCTCTGACATTTAATTGAGATGTTCTAACCTTAATTCTCTCACAAAGCTGAATGCCTCTGGCACATTGAATATCCAGGAGTCCTGTGGAAAAGGCTGCTTTTCTTTTTGGTATAACAATAATTTGTGTCCCCTTGTATTATCTTCCTGCTCACAAGAATTTTGATGTCATCTGTTGATTTGAGGGTTTTTAACATTTTTTTTTTTTCCCTCCCCAGGACGCTTTCCAGAAAAAAGACACTAACAGATCAGGAAAACTTGACCTTGTGGAGCTGTATGCAGCTGTATGGGCAACAGGTGAGTCCACAGCACATCTTGGCAAGTCTCCTCCTCAGGCTGGAAAAAGCCCAGGGCTGGGAAACATCTTGAGAATTGTAGATAGAGCTCAGGAGAAGTGGAAAACATCATAGGCTGCATGGACTTAACTATCTATGCTTCCCTGAAAGTTATTTTGCTATATGATGGGCTACTTAATCTTTGCCTCATCATGGTCTTGTACTGGTAATTCTCTGACACAGAGTGTCTGTCTATTTTAGACCCAGTTTTTAAATCCCTTCCTATTTGTTGCTAATTTCATTTTAAAAGATTGTGTGGGGTTTTGCGGATACATGTGGGAGGCCAAATCTAGCTTTTATTAAATTGCTGCCTCTGCTGAAGATGACAGCTCAGGGACTGAACCTGGAAGCGCGGCGCTTGCACAGAGGCAATACCAACACCAGACTTCACTAATATAATGTCTGAAGCTTGGTCTAGAAATGGAAGACTGTACCTGTGGGTCCAAATACTGGACCAACCCCTGTTGCTGTTACTGGGCTTTGAGTGGGGGCTGGTGCTCTGTCTTGCAGCTTCTTTTGCATTACATCTTAAATATTACTCTCATTTTGCTGTGTGGTTCACCCAGTTCATCTGAGCCAGTAAAAGCACAGTGAGAAACAGGCAGACCTCTGCTAAAACAAACTAAAATCCCAGGCCGTGAATGGAAAATACTTTTATTCCTTGCAATGCTGCTTGACATAGGGACTTTCTCTACAAGCTCCCTGTGGGTTTCTTTTTTCATCTCCTTTCTGCCCTCTTGTGGAATATTGCTCTTAAACACAGCTGTTGCTATTACCCTCATGCTCCATGTGTAAAGGGTGCCCATGTGTATTTTTTTCCAACTATGGCAGGACTGTGAGTATAGGGGAACATGTCTGAAGCCTTTTAAGTTTGGAGGAGATATCTCCATGTAGTAGTCTGTTTTGGGCTGGCTGATATTTGATAATCTTAGGGGAGAGCTTTGGAAAACCAAGCTGTTGGAGAAGGCCTGACAGCCACTCAGTTGTGCATGCTCATAGCTCTGTACATACCCTGTGTGCTTTCATCTGTGTACAGTTGGGAGTTGCCATCTTATTCTGATTTCCCCCCTTTTTTATTTTTCCTTTAATGAAGGCATTTCATTCAGCAATGAAGCCTGTAATTTCATGGCAATCAGATATGGTGACCCCAACTTGAAGGTCAGCTTTAATTGCTTCATGTGCATCATGCTTCAAGTGGACATCATGGGAGGTGAGGCTGGTGGTATGTGGCTGTCCAGGAAGCTGAGCTGTCCACCTAAACCCTGGCCCTTCTGAGGCTGTTCCAGCTGATAGCAGCAAGGTCAAAATTACAAGGATTGAGTTTCTGAATAGACCAAGAGTCATCCATTTTAAGCAAGGGACAGATATAGATGAAATCAAGCTCTTTCTCTTTTTACCTTTCCACCAGCTCTTTTCTGCAAACATCCAGGTTGTACATATTGGAGTGTTTTAGCTCCCTGCAGGTTCACACCAGTCTTCTGTACGAAGAGGTAGGCAAATTACAAGTGGAGACTGCTCATTTTCCAGGAGAAAGAGAGCCTCGGAATATACCTCTTCTGGGAAGAAGAGAGCCTTTGATATACCTTTGGTGGGACTGCAGTTGTGATGATGAGACAGCTGATACTCAGCCTATGAGCTCATGCTGTAGACACTTCGTGTGTCTCAGAACTGTAAGGGGTGAGGTAGGGATTCCCTGCATTTTGAGGTGTCACAGCTGGAGGGATAGACAGTAACATACCTGTCTTTATTCAGCTACTCCAGAACAAAGAAGCTCACACACACTTTTGAATAGCCTACAAACTCTGCCTTTGAGGTTTTTCCTGGGACAGGGTGTCTTTGCTGGTGTTGATCTCTTTGCTATCAAGTTAATGCTCCTCATTTGTTTCTTTCACAGAGGCATTTCGCAACTTAACCCAAGATGGCAAAGGGATATATCTCCGGGAGTCTCAGGTAAAGCCCATTCCCTGAGTGACAAATGCAAGCTCCTTAATTGCAAGCAGTGTTGTATGTTTTGTTCTGTGGCCTTAAAATAGACATCTTTATCTGATCACTTACAGAGTAAGTTAGACAACAAGGAGCTTCAGGCCTCTAAGTCTTGTGCTTTAATACAGTGTCTAGGATTTTGATACTGTCCCTCACAGCATTCTTTTGAACAAGTTGTTCAGCTGTGGGATGAATGGGTTCACAGTGCACTGGCTGAAGAGCAGAGCTCAAAGGGTTAGAATTGTTAAGGTTGGAAGGGATCTTTCAGATCAGCTAGTCCAGACTAGTCCAGTCAACCTAACACTGACAAAAACCATCACTAAACCATATCTCTAAGCACTACATCTACCCGTCTCTTAAAAGTTGTAGTGAATCGGGCTATATCTGGCTGGCAACTGGTCACCAGCAGTGTTCTCTTGAGGCTCAGGAGGCTTTGCAGAGGTGTCTAGATAGAGTGGAGCCCTGGGCTATAATAAATGAGGTGAAATTTAACAGGCTGAAATTCTAGGTAAAAGTGTAAATTGGGAGAGGAGTGGCTGGAAAGCAGCCCTGCAGAAAGCGGTCTGGAGGTGCTGATCGACAACAGGCTCAGTATGTCAGGAGTGAGCCCTGGCAGCCGAGAGGGCAAACCCTATCCTGAGGTGCATCAAACAGCATAACCAGCTGGTCAAAAGAGGGGCTTATCCCTCTGTATCTAGCAGTGGAATGGCCTCACCTTGAGTACTGTGTGCAGTTCTGGGGTCCAGAATTTAAGAAGAATGTGAAGGTCCTTGAATATGTACAGATGAAGGCAGCAAAGCTGGTGAAAGAGCTGGAAGGCATTGTTCTGTGAGGAGGGGCTGAGGTTTTGGGGCTTGTTTAGTTTGGACAAAAGGGCTGAGCGGTGACCTTGTTGTTCTCTACAGCTTCTCTGCAGGGTGTTGAACTCTTCTGCCTGGTATCCAGTGACAGAACATGTGTGAATGGTTCAAAGCTGCATTAGGGAAGGTTTAGACTGGACATTAGGAAGCATTTCTTGACTAAGAGGGTGTTCAAACCCTGGAGCAGGTTTCCTGGAAAGCTGGTTGATGCCCCAAGCCTGTTTTTGAGACATTGTTTAAGCCAGTGTTTAAGAGGTCCCTGCCCTGAGTGACCTCTCACCTAACAGAGAGGAGCCCCCAGTTTTGCAGCTGCCAGGCCAGTGGTAGAGGTCAGGAGTCTGAGTGCTTGTAGGGCAGAAAGGGCGGGGACCTTCTGAATGAACACTCTGCCCTAGCCATGATTTGGAAAGGTGATTTACAAGTATTCCAACCCTCTCTTTTGCTTCTATAAGTCAGCATGTGCTGTCAGTGAACTTACCTTGATTTGACCACGTAATGATCTGGGCCTTTGGCTTGTTGTTGTGGATGGAGGCTGTGATGTTTGCATATTTGTTTGAAAGAGACAGTGGGTTTTCTCTGCAGATTGAAAAATATAGTCCAGTGAGAAGGAAACTGATCCCATATCATCTTTACGTCACTGGAGATTGGCAGGAAATAGATGTTCTCTGTAGCAGGATATAGGAGCAGTGTGGTAAAACTTATCTCTATTTGTCAGTTACTTTTTTTTTATAAAGCAGGATGAGAAAGAAGAAGTGTGTGTGTGTGCACTTTGAAATGATCTGTAGGATACTTTTTTACTCTCTTACTATTTGGGATGAAAATTTCCATGCTAAGGGCCTGTTACAGGTTGCTGCTTTGATGGGGTTTTTTTGTCTATTCCTGTGGACAGCACGATTGTGTCTCTTTTCCAGTGCAGAGCCTGGTTTGGGTGCTGAATGAAACAGAACTCCAATGGGAATGAACATATAATCAAAGATCATACTCTATCCTTTGTAGGAAGGAGTTATATTAAGATTGCTTAGGCTTTTTGTGATTTCTTAGGTGCTTAATCTCATAACTATCCTTTTAGATTGCATATCAGAATCAGGAATGAGGTGGATTGTGGATAAGAATGTAAACATCAGTAAAAGATTGAGCTCAGGTATGTGCTTACCACTGCATTGAAGCCTGTGCAACAGTATAAGCATATTTAGAGAGGAACCTCGTTGCGTATAAATGTTGCCAGGCAGGAGGCATTAAACAGTAAAAACAACAGTGCACTTTATTCTCCAGAACAGTCTGTTTCTAAACAGTATCATTTTCATACTGTTTTTATGAGAAAACTGTTAGAACCAGATACATAAAGAACTATGTTTACATTTGTTTATTACAGATGATATATCTGTCATCTATTGTGAGTGGACCTCCTGTGTTGTCACTGGAGCCACAGGGCTTGGATCTGCGAAGCGGCATAGGATGGAGGGAGTGGGGACATCCAGGACCCTAGAGCCGCAGTGTCACAGTGCTGCCGGGCTCCTGAAGAGCCTCTCTTAGCACCTCCAGTCACAAAGCACGTCCCCTCTCCCAACTGTCATGCCTCTGGTGCCTTTTGGGACTCACAGACAAGCATGATGGTGCAAACTAAATTAGCCTGATTTAATTTGCACTCAGCTCAACGGGGGATGTTATAAACACTGATTTACTGTGTGCAGGAGCAGCGCTGGAAGAACCAGAAAGGTTGATTGAGAAGAGCGTAGGTCTTGCTTTTTCAGTGTGTTCCGAAAAAGACAGACCCTGGTTGGACAGACGGGGATGGTCAGGGATGTCTGTGCGGAGTGTTCCCAGCAGGACTCAGTTGGACACGATGGGATGAAAATTTTTCAGTCCCAACTGGGTTTGTTGCACAGTGTGTGTACCCAGCTGAGCAAGAGTTATTTAAGGCTATGAGTATGCTGGACATAACTCTGCCACAGGCCCTGTGCAAAACCATGGTGCAGGACACTTTCAAATTGCAGTTGATTTTAATGTTATACACATTTTTTATATCAGATTTTGTACTTATTTACCTCACACCTCTTTAATGCAGAGCAACATAATTGCAGGGAGATTATTTTGCTATTGATTACTTGATGTAGGAAAGAAACAGAGTTCCTCCATGCCATGAATCACTAAGTATTTGTAGCAATAACTTTATTGAGCCATGTGACTTGGTGTTACAGAATTGTAAAGAATGCTTTACTGGAATGATTATACCAAACCGTGTACAATTCAAACTGAATTATCTGGCTCACAATAAAATGTTTTTGGCAAGGGCACCTACTTGGACACTGTGAGGCTTTTATATTGCTAACAAAATAATATTTTCTGGGCAATTCTGAAGATCTATTACTCCTCATTTACAGTGTGCATTGTGGAAAAAAAATAGTCTATAAGGCTGATGAAAGATCCATTCATTTGTAACCACAGCGTTTATAGATGTGCTGAGCTCTGCAGTGGGTGGTATTGCTTAGCAGAAATGAAAGAAAAGTGGGACTGCGGCTTGAGACTTGTATTGCAAATAAAGGTCCTTTTTGGAAAAGGCAGGTGCAAGTACCAAGAATAGCAAATAATAGCTGGAGTGCGAAGAAGAGCTGGATGGTGAGGTGTACTAAGAGTAAGAGGAAATTGAAAGGAACTTATCAACTCTGTGCAAACAAAGTATTCAGTTAGAGGTTCTTGCTGCAAGACACATACATACAACCCTAAGCATGTCACGTATTCCTGGATATAGCCGGTGCCAGCATGTAGTGTGCAGTTGGGGTACAGCAGGTACCTGTCAGCCTCCCTGCCTGCATTCTGCACAGTCAGGACTTCTGTCCAGATGGCAACAGGAGATGGTCTACTAGATTTTTTAATTCTAACAGGATTCAAAAAGGATCCTTGCAGAATGAAATGCTAATGAGCGCCTGTGCCTTTCCTTCCTGCTGTGTCTTACACTGGATTAGACCTGAAAAGCAGTATCACCAAGCTTGAAGTTCAATTTATCAGTGCAGTCAGGATTGATTTGTTACACTACCTATTCTGGGGAAATGAATGTCTCCATCGTGCTCCTTTCCAACGCAGGCAGACCTTTGTTTTGCTCAGATCAGCTATGTAACGTAGGAAGCTGACTTTCCGCAGATAAAAGGAAAAAAACCTACAAATCCTGACTAATTCTCCCTGGTGGTGCTGAGATTGAATGGCACTTGCAAAGCACCCACTTAGCGTCATGGTGGCTGCAGATACCAGGCAGAAGAAGTGCTCTCTGCCTGAGTTTATATCCTGGGGTTTTGTTGTTGTTGTTGTTGAAGTTCTGTAGAAAACTATATATGGATGAATTGCACATTCCCTTTATCAGTATGAACGTTATAGCTGGGTGGCCAGGTTGGTCCTTGGAGCTCCAGTTTGTAGCAAGAGTCAGGTTGAAAACAAAGTTGGGTATTGTACAAATTTTCAGCTGGTTTGTGAGACAATGGAAAAGGACTTCACTGCTGCTGTTGAGGAGGATAATTTTCACTCATAGCACAGGATATCTCCATTAAGAAAGCAGGCAGTTAAAAATCCAGTTTTCTCCTGAAGCCCATTTTGATGGAATATTTAATAGAATCATAGAATGGTTTGGGTTGGAAGGGCCCTTAAAAATCATCAGGTTCCAGCCCCCCTGTCATTTACAGTGAACGATGTACAAATGTGGGAATTACGTTTTCAGATTCAAAAGACCTAGAATGTGGGTTGTTACTAAGAGACATATTTTTAGAAGACCTTATTTTTTTTTCTTACAGTTCATGTACATGTCTTATGTAGAGAGAAGTGTTAAAAGCCCAGCACCTTGCAGAAACATGTGGAGATCCTCATGTTCCTGCTAATGTGGTGATGAGAAGGATGGCTGGCGCTCATTAAGTGAGATGAAATGAAAGAGGTAGTTGCTCTAAAGTAGCTTTTATTTTTCCTCAGGTAAAAGCAGGATTTCTTTCTCATAAATACCCTGCAGTGAGACATAAACCACTTATGTGGTTTGAAAGCAGCTCTGTGCTGCTGAAGAGCTGGAGCTCCTAAGTGAGAAATTGGATCTTTAAAATCCCCTTCAAAACCAAAGTGGTAGCTAGGAATATTGCTCCAGAAGCTGGGGCCATATCTGCTCTGCAAGTGTTTAGATCCAGCCTCCTATTAGTATGTTTCCCCTAAAAACAGAGCAGAAAATGTAGAGCTTTGGAGCACACAGCGAGCACCTCACCTTCCAGAGAAAGAGTGGTGGAAATGGCCACAGGCTGTTTTGGATGCAGGGAATAACCCTGAAAGGCTGCGTATCCTTGGGTATGAGATTTCATGGTGCCTGTTCTATGTACCTTGGGTGATTAATGTCAGTTATTGTGTTTCCTTATAAAAGGAAAAATAAAACAACATCACATGCTCTTCCTACTTGCTTCTTCCATGCTTCCTACCTTCCACACAGATCGGAAAACAAGAAAACCCTAGTCTTAAAAACTGCTTAAAGTCTTAAAAAAACCCACCTGCTTTAAGTCTTAAACTGTGGGTGCCCATCTGCCAACAGATTAAAGCTGAAGGATTGAGGTGTTTCCCCCTGATCAATGTCAGCTCCAGCTGGTCATTAGCTCCAGCTTTGATGTCCAAAGTTACTCAGGAACTAGCTCCTATCAGACTGTGAGGCCTGACCACATCTATGAGAGTGATGAGATTGAAGGTCTTATTTTAGCTTGGAGCAGTGTTTGTCACAGACCCCTTTTCTGAAACCCAGGGTGCAGGAACAAGGTTTGGGCCCTTTACAGCCTCCACCAACTGGATCAATATTTTTCAATGTGCACAAGTTTCCAAGGGTTTAAATTGCTGAGTTTTGCAGAATTTTATTTGTATCAAATGCAAAAAACAAGGGATACTCTATCACACTAACACATAGCTAAGCACATAAAAAATTAGGAAATAAATTAACAGCAAATGATTCACATGCTGCAAGAATAAATTGCTGAGTCCAATACAAGGAACCACTATTTCTTGTCTTCTTTTTTTTTTTTTTTTTTTGTAATGGTGCACAAATACTTGTTAATAAAAAATCGCAGGAGAAATTTAGTGCAAAGGCCATGTGGGGGGGCCATTCCTCAACATTACTCTTCAAATTACGTGAAATGTTGCAATAAATTTGAAGGACAGCAAAGAATTTCTATGAACTCCAACCACCTGAAAACAGCTGAAGCAAGCTGAGAATCTACATCCCCTCACTGAATTACTGGTGACATCAAGGGTGGCAAAACCTGAGCTACAAACACTGTTCAAACAGCTGTTGCTGAAGAGCTTACCATGATAGGAAATTAAGCCCTTCCCCCTGTGAGGGAAACATTCTGTCTCAAAGTGTTTAAAGCAACTGGAAGCACCACCGCTCAGGTGGCCCAGAGTGTTGCATACGTATGAAAGTTAGGGTGAGCTGAGAGTGTTTCTCCTCAATGACTTGGCATTCGGAATCATAGAAGTTTGTGTTGGAAGGGAACCTTTAAAGGTCATCCAGTCCAACCTCCCTGCAATGAGCAGGGACAACTTCAACTAGATGAGGTTGCTCAGAGCCCCTTCCAACCTTACATTGAATGTTTCCAGGGACGGGGAATCTACCACCTCTAGGCAATCTGTTCCAGTGTTTTACCACCCTCAGCATAAAATATCTCTTTCTAAGTCATCTGTCTTTTAGTTTAAAACCATTATCCCTTGTTCTATCACAACAAGTCCTGCTAAAAAGTTTGTCCCCATCTTTCTTATAAGCCCCCTTTAGGTACTGAAAGGCTGTGATAAGGTTTCCCAAGAGCCTTCTCTTTTCCAGGCTGAACAACCCCAACTTTCATAGCCTGTCTTCATAGAGGAGAGAGTTCTAGCCCTCTGATCATCCTCATGGCCCTCCTCTGGACCTGTTCCAACAGGTCTGTGTCCTTGTGTTGGGGGGTCCAGAGCTGGACACAATACTCCAGGTGGGGTCTCACCAGAGCCAAGCAGAGGAGCAGAATCCACTCCCCTGACCTGCTGGCCATGCTTCTTTTGATGCAGCCCAGGATACTGTTGGCCATATAAGAAGAGCTGCCTCTAGTTAGCATGTTCTTGAGGGCAAACCCTAGTGAGAAGATCTGGTTGTTGGTAAAACTGCTTTTCTAAGAGGCTGTGCTAGGTGCTTGTGCCCTTTTCAGCAGGGTGAAGGTTCTGCAGCATCATCTAAGGCTGCCTTTCTGCTTTTTGTGTTCTCAGTGTTTCTCCTTTGCTGAATAACCCTGGGCTTGGGATTTTTGTGGTGAGGGATAGGACTTCCTGATGTTAACAGGAGGTGGTTGCAATGGGATCGACCTCTGCTGCGTTGCTCAGGTAGTGGGGTGAAAGCACCCCAAGGGTAAGCATGCCACGGGATGGCACAGAGGGTTGGAGGTTGGCACACAGTGTCTCCATCACTTACCCTAGGCTCTTAGGCTACACTAGCCCACCCTGACATACTATTGCCCCCCCTAAACTGAGGATACTCTTGGCTGCATCTGGACTTTGAAAGGCAGAGCCAGCCTGGGACCTCTTGTTGCATCCAGCACATGGAGGAAGAAGATGAAAGAATCCATCCTCCGAAGTCAGGCTTTTTGTGCAGCTCTTCACACATAGAAACCACTGCCTCTAGGCTCAGCTTGCTGTAACAAAGATTAAAAGTTTGAATTCCTATAAAGGTACTTCAATGGCAGCCAAAACAGGCTACCTGGAGAAGATTAACTATCCCTGGGACCGAAGGGAGTTTGAGCTTCAGCAAAATGGACTGATGAGGAAAACATAGCTAGTGCTGTGAAAATAAATTTAACAGAGGTGGCCACAGCACAGCAAAGGTTTGGGGCACTGATTAAGTGTTAGCTTTTATGTATAGCTGAGTTCTAGGTCTTTAGACAAGACATAATCTTTTCTATAAAAAAATAACACATTCATTTACATGAATAATCCACATTTCTTATGCAAATGATTTCCCTGCTGCTGTTTCTACTGAGAATAATATTCAGTATAATTACCGTATTTATTTAGTGAATCTATTTACACAGGGTAGCTCCCTGTCCATGAGTGCTCTTCACCAGAGAAGCCCAGAGAGCAATAGGGAGCCCAAGCTGCCAGTCATGTGTGCCCTTCACATTCTATTTTCGTTATGATAAAGCATTTTGTGAGTCTTTGAGATGTCTCGGCAAGAGCAGAAGGATGTCAGCATCCCGTCTCCGTCCCAGGGAGAGCACCTGCTGCTAATGGAAGGCAGCTCTCCCCTGCTTGCCAGTCCACTGTGTCAGCTCCAGCTAACTATAATGAGGCAAGGCACTTTGAATAATAACTTTCCTTCGGGTATAAGGCTATCTTAATTTTTTTTTGTGTGTGTGTGTTTAAGTTGGTAATTGCCATGGAGTTTGAAAATCTTCCAGGTTTTACCACTCTTAATTATGTTCTCATGCATATGCATCGTCTGCTTGCGTGCTCATTACTGCCAGATCAGAATCTGATACATTGGAGCGGTTTCCTCCTCCAATTATCTCCCACGTGCAGAATTTCCTGCAAAATACCCCTCCTGTGTGGGGTAGCCCAAGCTTTTTGGAGCACATCTTCCTTCCCAGAGCGTGTTCTGCTCCGTGACAGTTAAATCAAGATGTGTTTCTTGCCTCGTGTTTTGCCCTGGTTGCTTCTTCCTGGGATGTCCCCTTGCTCGTAGCACCAGCTGTTGAAACACTTGTTCAGGGGAAGTTATTATAGTGTCCTAATGGAAAATATTTCAACTTTTTAGGACCCTGATTGCCTTTTTACCTGCTCTGTTTGCATCTATTGATTGTTCTGGTTCAACAAGAGCCTCTGGGACTAACAATTTCTAACAGGTTTGAATGCATTAATGAGGTGTTATGTGGGGAAGGAAAAATAATGCTGTTGGGCTTCTAACTTGTTCCTGCTCAATAACAAGCAAACCAAATATGTGCAATTAAATATTACTTTGTTTTCCAAACAGCAGCCTTGAAATTTGGTCCTGCTAGTGGGGAAATCAAGCCACTGCTTTGCTTTCTAACCAACAGCAGAGATTTGCTGATGGGAAATGAGATGTTAACCCGCCTAAGCACTTTCAGGGTAGAGCATTGTTCCCTTGTAGGTAGGCAGGATTTGTGGCACCAAGTGTGTTTTCCTGTAGGAAATCCTGATGGATGCCATGAAAAGATTGACGTGGAGCAAGCACAGAGCTTGGCATTATGCACTCTTTTTGCACAAAGTAACTGCTTGCTTTTAACTATTTTTCAAGGAGATGCAGGATTAGCTGTTAGCCTCTTGGAGTTTTTGCATTGAAAGCGGGAGATTGATAAAATATAAAGCACTGTGTCTTTATACTTAAAATGTTGGATTATATCTGGACAATATGTTTATTCCTAGACACTTCACCTAAATAATGGGATCAAAATCTGAAGAAGTTTGATGGTGTGTTGCTCACTCCCTCTTTTTGGATCCCTCAGGAGAGGGGAGGGATGAACAGTCAAGAATTTTTTTCTGTGAAAAAATTCTTTCTAGGACGAAGACAAGGGTAAAACTTTTCATCCAGCTGTGAAAATGCGCCTTTCCACAAAACACCTGGTGCAGTATTACATATGGCCCAGCTGTGTTAATAGCTGCCAAAATCCCAGTTGGCATCGGGCCACACTTACACATCACAGCAGTAGAGCTTTGGCTTCAAAGTCTGCTTAACACCTGCACACAAAATGACAGAGGCATTAAAGGTGCTTTAAGGACAAAGCTTTATATTTGGCTAATGTGTTCCCTCACCCACCACCTGACTTGTTCTTTATTTTGTTGACTGTCACCTGTCCAAACTGCAATTATGGGCTTGAATGTGTCTGAAGGACAAGGTCCTGCAGCTGGCTAAAAGGACTGATTTAGCATATTCCAAGTAATAAAAAACTTTGCTCTGAATCCTGGCAGGGTTCTCTGCTTTCTTAAAAATGGATGGAGGGGGGTGTGTGTGCACACATGTATGAATGCACACAGGAGCACATCTCCTTGGGAGGCAGCAGAGCCTAGGGTCCCCCAGCAGTATGGGTGCCTTCCAGAGCCGTGATGAGAACGACAGGGCACCCAGGACCTTACAGTTCAGGTGCTGCTGTCAAACTCATCTGCCCTGTGCTATGTTTGCTTATTGATCAATTGATTTGTCCCATAAAATCATCTACTGTCTTTAGTCTCAAATGCTCTTTTTTAGCCATTTGCAGTGGCTGCCACTGGTTGCTGATGCAGTGAAGTGGCAATAGTCAGCTTTCCTCTGGCCAGGTTATGGGATCAGCAGCTATCACTTACCCCTGAACTTTTCCAAGAAAATGCCTGTGTTGGGAAGCATCAGGAGAGACTACCAACCACCGCCACATCTGGCGACAGACAGAACCTAGAAGATTTAACTCTGTTGTGGAAACAAGCCACACAAAACATGTGGGAATTGCAGGTGAGTGTCTGGATGTGTGCTGGTGCCCATCTACTCAGGGAAGAGCTTGTGTTCCAGCAGCTGACTTGATGAGAACTTCAATTAAATGCTATTAAAGTAGCTCTCCTCTTTATTTTATTCTTTTTATGCATAGCATTTCCTGACAGCTTAAACCTTTAATTAACTGAAGATGCCATCATGGAAAGTTTGCTGAAGAAGAACGCTTGTGGTTTAATTAAAAAGGAAAAAAAAAAATCCTCTACAGTTGCTGAAAAAGTTCTGCTTGTGACTCCATAGTGGCAAAAAGCCTGCAGGAGATCCTCCATGTCCCTTTCAGATTGCAGCAGTGGGATGCAGATGCAGAGCAATACCATCACCTAAGTGGAGAAAGTGAGTGTTTCACACCTTTACATTTGACCCTCCAGTTTAGGCTGCAGATGTAGGAAAACTACAGTTCTGTCAGTGAGGGAAAGGAGGTGGAACTATGAAGCTCTCATATTTTTAAAGAGCTTTAACTTAAGAGTTCTCCTGGTATTAGGCAAGAGGTGTCTCTAACATTTGTGGTCTTCTCTGAGGGTACACAGGGAGAACATTGCTCAGCATAGGCACTGATGGGTTTTTTTGGCTCCCATTACAGCACAAAAGCAAAGGCAGAGCTTATCTGCTACAAAAATGTGGGATAATGTTCATAGTATCTTCAACAGCCTATATGGAAGCTGCTTTTTGGGAGCTGATATGGCAGGGATTCAGCTCCAAGGGCTGTATGTGATGGTAGCTGTGGCTAGGATGAATGTTGCTGAATATGAGCCAGCAGTGTGCCCAGGTGGACAAGAAGGCCAGCAGCATCCTGGCCTCTATCAGAAACAGCAGGCCAGCAGGACATGGGAAATGATGGTCTGCCTGTACTCGGCACTGGTGAGGACCCACCTTGAGTGCTGTGTACAGTTCTGGGCCCCTCATGACAATAAGGATGCCGAGGTGCTGGAGCAAGTCCAGAGAAGGGCAACAAAGGTGGTGAGGAGTCTGGAGAACAAGTCTTATGAGGAGCAGCTGAGGGAGCTGGGGTTGTTCAGCCTGGAGAAAAGAAGGCTGAGGAGAGACCTTCTTGCTCTCTACAACTCCCTGAAAAGGAAGCTGTAGTGAGGTAGGAGTCAGTCTCTTGTCCCAAGTCACAGGTGATAGGATAACAGGAAGCAGCCTCAAGTTGTGCCAGGGGAGGTTTAGATTGGATATTAGGAAAAATGTTTACACTGAAAGGATTATTAAGCATTGGAATGGGCTGCCCAACGGAAGTGGTGGAGTCACCATCCCTGGCAGCATTTAAAAGATGGGTAAATGTAGAGCTTAGAGATATGGTTTAGTGATGGGTTTTGTCAGTGTTAGGTTGATGGTTGAAGTAGATGATCTGAAAGGTCCCTTCCAAACCAGGCAATTCTATGATTCTAGGAACCACCAGCTCGGTACATGCTTGCACCCTTGCAGTAACATGCCATGGGGCCAAGGCAGTGGTGACAAGTGCTGTGGAGCTGGTGGACCCCCATGGTCAGGCAACAACCTCACCTTCCTCTGACTTACTGGCTTCTCCCCTTCCTCTGCCCATGTTGACTGGATCAGGAACAGACCGAGTGCCCTGGAGGCTTTTTGAACAGCTGCAGATCCCAAAAGGGATTTTTGTTCCTGTATTAAATAGAAACCTGGAAGAGTCACTGATGTGACTGCATTCGAAGCACAGCTCCACCCCTAGACATGCAGCAAATGATTTCTGAATCATCCCCTGGGAGCAGGTCAGGGCTGTCAGGGTGGTGCCTGGGACAGAGGCATGTGGTGGCTTGCTCTCGTGGAGGCCCACACACTCAGGCTGGCACCTCAGCTGCTGGGTGACTGGGGACAGCTGGGCTTCTTGTGAAACATGCCAATGCTCAGCACTTGCCAAAGTAGCTATTTGGGACCAGCTTCATGTGCTCTCCCTCCTCTCCTGGCCCTGTCCTCTGCATGGTTAAATTTATTAAGTACAGCACTCCCTTTTCCAGAGGTGGAAGAGGAACTTTTCAGCCAGAGCTTGGTGGGATTGCTCCATCTTGCAGTAATCCATGATGTTCAGCTGAGACTCCTCAGCATCCCCACTTGGGGGTAAATTATGATCCTTTCCTCTGATCACTTCTTGAGTGTATCTATTTAAGCCCCTTTCAACTTTCCCAGAAAAAACTGTAAATTATTTGTGATCTTTTAGGAAAAGAAATGTGATTGTTGGTGATGGGATCTCAGATAGAATCCAAATTCAAATCCAGGAGTATTCCTGATAAAAACTGCACTGAAACAGTGTCCAGCTGGTTTGTAGATCTGGTGAGATTAAATTATATTGAAATGTGCTTTACAGATGCCCCTGGAATAGCAAGGAAAGCTACTTTCCCCTCACCAACTTCTGCTTAAAGGCAGGACCTCAAAGGGCCATTGCCCAAGGCTGCAGTTGTGAAGAGTCCCCTTTCCACTCAGAAATGATGTCCTGGTTTTTGCTCTCATGGAAAAAATTGCTTTCATCAGCTTCACAGTGCTGATACCAACAAATGCTAAGGACCCATTTCCTAGATTTTTTTTCCATCTCTGGCCCTAAATTTTGCTCTCTTGGAAACAGGTAGGATGTTATGGACCTCACTTGTGAAGCATCTGAGATTGGCAGATGAAAAATTAGAAAAAAGGGAAAGATATGGTTATCAATAATACAACAGAAGGGGGGGTTTATTGCCATCTTTTTAATGGAATTGCAGTAGGATTTTTATTCAAATCTCTGTAAGTCTATGACTTCAGATAAGTCTGAACCTACAGATTTGTACTCCTGCCTTGCTGTTGTTTAAATAGCTGTGACTATCATCTGCTCAATGTATTATCTGTCCCAGCACACATGCGCACAGTCAGGAGGCACTCTCTTGGAAATCCCATGCCTTGCTGGAGCTCCTCAAATCTCCCATCTCATCATGGGAGGCCTGCGCAGAGCAGCCACAGGGCTCCAGCAGGCAGGGATTCGTATGGTGTCACTGCGGTGCCACCCCCCTGGCTGGTGTAAGAGGGAAGAGTCAGGTCTTTGCCCGTTATCTCTGCTGGGCACAGTGGGTTATTCATCACGGCGCCGAGCCCTTGACAATAAAGCTTTTCCTCAGCAGAGGGAGTTGTTTCTCAAGGTAATAAGATAGCGTTATCTGATTGCATTGCAAGAAGACAACTATACACCATATGCAAAGCCAACATTGATGAGCCTCAGCTGCTGAAAGCTGCTCAGGTGCTTCACCTCAGCTTTCAGAAGAAAGCAAAAAGCACCAGTTTGGGGAAAAGAGTGACACCTGCCTCTGCCTGCAGGTCCCTTCTAGGTTGGGCAGAGATGTCTTACAGTGTTAGAGCTGGAATGAATGGTCCAGCTACCCCCAGCATGAGGCTGAGGAAGGTTAATTGGTGACAAATGATGTACAGGACAGGAAGAGATGGCATTTTCAGGATGGTGTCCCACGCAGTGTCTGGCTGATAGTTCACCAGGGCTTTCCGCTCTATTAGTTTTGCTCCTGCTTGGCTGCACCACGAAAACAAAGTTCAACCTAAGCCTGCCTGCTGGATCCTGGATTTCATCATTCTGGTAAAGGCATTTCAAAGTCAGATGGCCTTAAAACAAAGAAAGAGAAATGTCTCTTTTTGCAGATGCTAATGAAATTTTTATCTGGGCATCTTTCTGTGAATGTTAGGCCTGAGAGGCATGGATTATGTTAGGGGAGAAGGGCTTACTGAGCCCTGGAAATAAATCAGAAGATGACAGAGGATGAAGATGGCAAATGATAAATTATCAAGTGACAGAAAACAACAGCAGGAAATAATAAAAACCAGGAGGAGTGTGTGGGAAATGCATAGGGTAGGTTGTTTACAACACGTGCATCAGACTTTCCAGCATTTGACATCTTATCTCCAATTCATTCCATATGTTACTTTATGCATGGATTCCTGTTTTTATGGGATTTGTTCTATATTTTTTGTACTAACATGAATGACTTGCATCTGCTCCAATACTTAATGTATTCTCTAATGTCTTCTGCAAGGGATTGCTCATCTCGTGCAGTACTTGTCAGTGGCAGGATGGGAAGAGCTTGCGAGTCAGGCAGGTGAGCAGGGACAGGCTGGGCAAAGCAGCTCTTTTCTGGACTCCTACTCCATTGGTTATTTATTTTTTTTCCCCCTTAGCAATGTCTGTAATTCCCAATTTGGCTGCCCTGTGTGTACTGGGTTGCTGTGCTGGGGCTGTGCATGGATCCAGCAGGGAACACTCCACAAAACAGAGACCATGGCTGAGGGCTATCCCCACAGGACCGCAGGCCGGCACTGAGCTGCTGCCAGCATACCAACAGCTGATGATGATGATTTTATTTTTTAAGTGCTCTTGACAGCTCCAGAGACTCACATCTTCTCTTCCAGATCCAGTAATTAAATTCCACCTACCTGAATTCCCCCTGCTGTTTCAATTGGATAAATTAATCTTCCCGTCGTGTCTAAACCTCCTCTGTGTTGTTGAACGGTGGCCTCCCCTTGCCCTGCCGCCGGACGGGGACCGGGACCGGCCCGGGACAACTTCGCGGCGGCGATTCCCGTTCCCGCGTATCTTTTCGGGCTCGTTTCGGGGGCGCTGGGAAGCGTCCCGGACCCACGCACAGTGAGTGGGAGAGGAGAGAAAAGGGCGTCCCCAGTTACATGCCTCCCCCTCCAACCGCTGTGCTCGGTGTCCCCGTCCCCGGGTGGCCGCATCCCCTCTGGATGCGGGGGCAGGGCCCCTCCGATCCAGGGGTGCCAGCCCGCCTCTCTGTGCGCTGGACCTTCCTCCGGAGAGCGGCACCGGTTCCAGCCTCCCCACCGCCTCCCGGCACTACCTCCTCCTCCTCCTCCTCCTCCTCCTCCTCCTCCCCCTCCCCTCCCCTCCCCTGCAGAGCACGCACAGCCCGGGACTCGCATCGCCTTCCTCCTCGCGTAACCCGGCTCCCACTGTCCCCGGCAGCGCCCACCGCCCTCCCCTCCCAGCTTTCCCCGTCCCTTCATCCCTTCCCCCGGGACTTTTACTTCACCCTTCCCGAGGATGAGGCGGCCGACGCGGCGGCTGGCGCTGTCTCTGCTGGGGGTGCTCTGGCTCGCCGCCCTCCTCGTCTTCTTCTTCGGGGCCAGGAGGAAGTTGGAGGCTGTGGGAACCGAGGGACGCCCGTCAGAGGTAAGGAAGACGTGATTTTCGAGACCCCCACCCCGTCGCGCTCCCTTTAAAGTTTTGTACCACTCCTGTGCCCTTTCCTTATGTCTTCTCTCTCCTCCCCCCCCCCCCCCCCCCCCGCCCCCTCCCCCGGTGAAGTAAACCTCATCCGGTCACGGTGTCCCCTTCCTTCGTACAGCCAAGGGTACAGCCGAGTTTAGCCATCCCCGCCCCGGTTCACCGCGGGCTGCAGCTTTCGGGGGTCCCTGAGGCGCGGGGGGGGCGGGCGGCGGTGGGACCATCCCTCTGTCCCACCGCCAACTTGGAGCATCCCTCGCTTCTGGGCTTGGGGTACCCTGGGGAGCAGGGTGGCACCCCAGAAAACAAAGCGCACGTTTTCTGGTGTCACACGTGGGGCAAGGAGGGGGGAGGAGTCCTTGCTCCCCCCTCCCCGGGTCACGCAGCATTTCGGAGCCCTTTCCTGAACAAGAAGGGCTCGATTCTGACCCAAAGGAGAGGCAGAGAGCATTCAGGTGCTCCCTGATGTTGGGGCTGGCGGGTACATCAGGCATGTTAAATCACTGGGGGTTTTAATTACTATGTTTGTTTGAAGACAACGGGGAGGGGGTGATGTGGTGCCCTGTAAGTCCCAGCCCAAGTGGAAGAAGAGTGCCTTTGTGGTCTCGGCTTTCTGCATCCTGTTTGAGACCCCAGAGCACACTAGAGTGGCAGCACGGGAGAGATGCGAAGAGCAGCCCGCTCGACACAGGGAGTGAAACAGCAGAGTTTCGCTGCCCAAAGGCTGCAAAAAAGCAGGGAGCTGCAAACAGCTTCGGTTGAACAAGGTTCTGTGTCTTCTCCTCTCCAACAGCTGAGAGCAGCCTGAGCTGCTGTTAACTTCACAAAGAACATGGATTGGATGCTGATTTTAGTGATACAGCTGTAAATCTTCAATAAATTAGTTGGGGTTAAAGCCCAGGTCCTGAAAATCAGCTGAGATTAAGGGGGCATTGCAGCAGAGGAAGAGTGCTAGCCCCCATCTTCCAACGGTGACACCCAACCAAGCATTTGGCCTGTGACTTAGAGCGACTCTACACATTGGCCAGGTCTCTGGAGAGTCTCATGTGTACGTCACCTCTACAACTGAGTTAATGACATGACTGGGGGGTGAGGGAAGTCAGAACGCATAAAGTTTATTTTTATTTTCTTTTTTTCATCTGGAGCACAGGAATTATTTGGTTTCCATGATTGAGGTTTTTTCATTCCTATCAGAGGGAAATGAATCTGTGCAATTTTAGGCCCCCAAATAAATAATTTTATATACATTTATTTGTTTATTTAAGCAGGGAAAGGTAATAAGTCACCGAAAACGGAGTTAGAAGACAGATGCTTTCTCACCGGTGACTGTTGAATGTGTTGGTGTCAGTAGGTTTTTATTGGAACAGCCTTCTTAAAAATTGCAAAATGAGACCTCCCCTGTTTCATGCAAGCTCTTGTATTCTCTCCTTGAAATGAACCTTGCCTCTCGCTTAGCACTGGCTGCAGCCGAGATGCTGTTTCATTTTGTGGTGTGTTGTGACTCTCTGCTCCCCCTGCCCCGAGGAGGGTGGTGCTCTCTGGTGCTCTCGGGGGCCGAGCCAGCCTCCCACCACTGGTGGATCAAAGTTCTCCCATCACATAGGATCGGGCCCTGAGTTTCAAAGCTGCAGCCACCAAGTTGCCATAACTCCAGAAATTTGACTGCTGAAATTGCCTCTCTTTCATTTCCTCTGAATTTTCCATCAAAACAGTTGCACACGTTTGAGATCCATAGACTACAGATTTTTTTTGTTGTTATTTTTTTTTAATACATTCTATTTTTTTAGCTTTGGAAACTGCTTTTGACTGGTATGAATTATAAGCTGGTTGTGAGCAGGGGCGGAAGGTGGTTTCACTTTGTCACTTCAGTTAACCCCTCCGAAGGGCTGCAGAGCTGACTTGGGTACCAGAGGCAAGGGATGCTGGGTGCTAAAGAAGAGTGGGGTTCCATTTCCCCTGACCCGCGGGACTGGGCAGTTAAGAGTTGTCCTCCCAAATTGCTCGAGAAAGTGGAGGTTGCTACAGCACTGCAAACTTTGTGTCACAGCCATGGAAAACGGAGCAAATCCACATCGAGTTTCCTGGCAGTGTTTCTTGACCTGTGTTTTTTTGTGGTTTTTTTGTGTTTTTTTTTTTTGTTGTTGTTGTTTTTATTCTCCCCCCCATTGCTCCTCCCCCCCGCCTTCTCTCTCAGTTGAGCTTTATTTCTGCAGCCATATACACACTATATATAATTTTTCATGGCGATTTAACCTTTAGACCCTTCTAGTTAGGCTCTAGTTGGTAATGCCTCCTCCTGCCCGCACCTGTCTCTCAGCAGAGCTCTCAGCACGTGTCCCATGCTGGAAGGAAGGCCATGGTGGCCAGTTGCAGCATCTTGGTGCCAGTGGCAGAGCTGCTCCTCCTGTCTGCATGGAGGGTTCTCCTTGTTCGTTGCTTTTATTTTTGGTCTGCTTCTTGCCCTCCACTCCCCCCCTTTTGTGTCCAAATCCTGTGCCAGATCCAGCCCTCAGCTTCACGGAGGAAGGTTTGTGATGTAGGCAGAGATCCCTGTATTGGGGTTGGCAAGGTCTGCAAGGAGCAGGTCCTTGGTGTGAGGGGTCCAACTGTGGTCTTTCAGTCCTGTCTGCCCCAAAATGTGCTGCCGGCTTGGCCTCTCTTGGCCCCAGCAGAGGTGGGTGTTGGGTGTTGTAGCTGGGCTTTTCCAAGCTGCTTGTGCCCTAAAAGGTAGATGGAGCCGTGTGCTGTAATTAACTTGGCTTCACCTCCTCTTTTAATTTTTTTTTCCCATGTGGTGTGGGGTTTTTTTGGCTTGTTTTCTTTGTGTGTGTGCCTGGTACCAGCCAGGCTGGGAGGGCTCCCCTTCTCCTTGCTCCCTTCAATCCCCATCACCTCCTTTCTCTCCTCCTCCTCCCTGCCACTGGCAGCCAGGTGTGGTACATGCCAGGGCTGCCCGAGCAGGCTGAGGCTGGATTTTAGGGTGTGAGACTCCCTCTGGGCTGTGGGGTGTAGTAACCTTGCAGGGCTGGTAGCCTCTAGAAGAACGTAATTTGCTCCATTTAGGACCTTAAAGCTGTTCCTGTGACAACTTCCCCGGTCCCTGCAGTACTGTTATTGCTGCTGTCACTTGGGATTTGCGTTTGGTGTTTTTTTTTTTTAGCCTTCCAAAGGGCAGATCAAGCCCTATTAGTGTAGCAAGCGAAACTTGCCCTCATCCTGCCCTTTATAAAAGTCCTTTATAAATTTATAATTTATAAATTGGCTGAGAAGAGGAGCTGGAGTGACATGCTTGTCTCTGCTGGGGTTCCTTGCCCCTGGGGCCCGACCGGCTGCCTGGTTAGTAGCCACAGGCTCAGCCAGCAGAAAAGCCAAGCCTGATGGATGAGGGTGTTAAGAACATGGAGTTACGGATCACAGAGACTCCTTGATACATCCTGCCCTCTCCCTGCCTTTCAGTGGAGGATTTAAAAGTCCTTTGCAAGCATTAATTAGTTCCAGCCTGTCTCCCTGCCCCAGTGCTTTTCCAGATGGCTAAACTGGGACCCGGAGAGGTTAATTGAACTTTGTATCCTTATGGCTCTTGGTGGTTCCAGAGGAATTGGGAGTTGCTCAACCCTCTTGGAAAATCAGGCTGACGGTGACCCACCTGAAGTCATGCAGGAAGGTGGCAGCACCGGAGCTTGGCACATGCTTTGGTAATTTGGGCTCAGTGGTCCTGGACTACAGCCCAGCATCTCCCCTGCCTCCCCTTTGCTTTGCTTTGGGAAGGGGGAGGCACACACACACACTCACATAAATTAATAACTTAATTACATTAAGAAATAATGAGAGGAACTGATATGCAGGATTAATTGCAAGCAAATTCCCAAATTGATTTGTGAGGAGTATGTGTGGCTGGCTCTGCAGGGATGCTCCCTGAGCGTGCCGGCTCCCCTAGCTCCTGTCAGTGCCCTGTGCCAGGCTACTGAGGATGCTAAAGATGGAGCAAGAGAGGCATAGGGGACAACCCCACCGTCATCTCGTCTTCTCCACCTGGTGAATCCATATCAGACCAAAGTGGGGAGTTGGCAGTGACGGGTTTTCAAGTGGTTGGGCTCCAGCGCTCAGGGGTGCATGCAGGAGGGACAGGAAGGTGGTTGGTTTTTTGCTGGGTTTTGGGGTTTTTATTTCTCTTCTTTCCTTCCTGGGTGCCAGCTTGCTCCCTCTGATGAATGGCTGAAGCACAGCTGACAGCCTCTGGAGTGAAAGCGGGTCCATCATGGGCTGGAGAAAATATTCAGAGGAAAAGTTCCTTTTATTAAAAAAGTGGCCTAATATACTTGTACTAGTGTTTGCTGTGAAACAGCTCCTTTCTGAGCACGTTCATGTGCAGCTGGGGGATGGCTGCTGTGAGGGGATGGGAGGCTCAGCCCCCTCACTGCCTGCTGGAAGGGCTCTGGGGACACGTGGCACCCGGCAGGATGGGACCCCTGATGCGGACGGATGCCTGCCAGCTCTGCTCTTCTGCACCTCACAACAGCCTGTGCTTCCTTCTGCATCATCGCCTTCTAGAGAGCCTTGGCACCTGAAGCTCAGCTGACAGTCTCCAGATATTAAATTCCTATCAGTTTTGCAGCAGCAGAGCCACTTAACAGATTAAAATAACTGTGTATCCTGCAAAAATTCAGATCTTCACAATTAAGGAATTGAAGTGGGCAAAGCTGTCGGGAACAAAAAGGCAGAATGTTTAATACCATGGAAGCTCATGTTGGTGGGGGGCTTGGCTTGGGGCAGGGGTAGGTCTGGGATGGCAGAGAAGAAGCAACTTCTGCCACGCTTTACCAGTGGAATCTCTAGGAGCAAACCCAGGCTTTCTAGGGCACCTGAAACTTTGGTGGTGTAAGAGATGGGGTGGGATCCAGTTGCTGTCTCCGGCTGGCATATTTTGTGATGAGTGGGGAAACACACAAACCAGAAACACTGGTTTCTGTGTTTCTGGGTGAATGAGTTTCTGGGAGATGAGTGGGGAAACACACAAACACACAAAGCCATCATCCTCTGTAGGACTAGGTGGGACAGGTCTGATCTGAGAGGCTTGGGATTGTTCAGCCTGGAGAAGA
Source organism: Scolopax mira (assembly GCA_004320125.1). Classification (NCBI taxonomy): domain Eukaryota; kingdom Metazoa; phylum Chordata; class Aves; order Charadriiformes; family Scolopacidae; genus Scolopax; species Scolopax mira. Next base: position 27,976 of record BJBW01006526.1, read on the forward strand.
GAAGGTTCCAGGGAGACCTTAGAGCCCCTTCTAGTACCTAAAAGGGGCTACAGGAGAGATGGGGAGGGACTCTTGATCAGGGAGTGGAGCCATAGGACAAGGGGCAATAGTTTTAAGCTGAAAGAAGGGAGATTTAGTTTAGATCTCAGGAAGAAGTTCTTTCCTGTGAGGGTGGTGAGACACTGGAACAGGTTGCGCAGAGAAGCTGTGGCTGCCCCATCCCTGGAGGTGTTCAAGACCAGTCTGGATGGGGCTTTGAGTAACCTGGTCTAGTGGGAGGTGTCCTTGCCCGGAGCAGGGGGTTGGAACTTGGTTTTCTTTAAGATCCCTTCCAACCTGAACCATTCTGCAACCAATGAGTGCTGTTTCTCCGGTGTTTGCCTTCCTGCTAGCGGGCCTGGGGAAGAGGTTTTCTCAGCAGAGCCATCTTCTGGTGCAAACACCTGTGTCCTCAGGGAGGTCAAGTGGGGAGAGAAGTCATCCCAAATCCAGCACTCGATCACTTTGGCTACTAAACCAGCCATGGACAAAGCAGCCAGCCTTTTACATCTCGTTTAATTAATCTACTAACTGCAGCATCAAGGTGCTCTCTGAAATACCTGTGATAGGCACTTGATAAAAACCCTGTTAATTTTTCACTGGTAATTGCAAGGCATGAATTTTAAACCCATTACATTCTGGTGGAGCTTACAAGTCACAGTGGCTTGTGACTAATGAGGGGCATAAATATTGATTGAACAAGACCTGTTGGCTTTGCTGAATGGTGAGCATTGGGGTCTCCAGGTGCCTTTCCTGGCTCAGTGCTTTTAAAAAAAACAGCATGTAAGGATGGAGAGGGTGTGAGGATTATGCTTCTTTGCTTGTAAGATGCTAAATAATTTTTTAATGCAGCTGTTATGCATTTTGTTGTCAAGAGGTGTTGATACCAGAAGAGGAAAAGATACTTTTTATTCTGCTCTGGAAGAAAGAGCTGGAAAAGTCCAGCTGCTGCTCTCTGGAGAGGTGTCAGAAGTGGTCATGCTTCTGGAATGACCTGGGCTCAGGAGAGTCACAGCCTCTTTTATAATCTACTTCTCCTGGCATGGTCCCCGAGGAGCCTTCTTCCATTGGGATGTCTCTGGGTTGCAGCATCCCTTGCTAGCTGGTGTGGCCTGGTGGTGTCCCCTCAGCAGGTGACAGGAAAAGGCATGAGCCCTTGCCCCTGCAGCTGCATTTTCAGAAGGGCTCAGCACTGGCTCATAGCCCTGAGCCCTTGGGTGACCCTTAGGGGTGGTCTTGACAAAAGAAAGTCCTGCTTTTGAGCAGGGGGAGGTCTCTGAAATCAGCTCTGTGTCTGGATGCCAAGGTGTCAGAGACGCAGCACCTGTGTTGTGAAGTGTCTTCGTGCTTGAGAAAGATGCTGGCTGCCAGGGAAGATATTTTTTTCATAGAATGATTCAGGTTGGAAGGGACCTTAAAGGTCATCAAGTTCTAACCCCCCTGCCCTTGGCAGGGACACCTCCCACTAGACCCAGGTTGCTCAAAGCCCCCTCCAGCCTGGTCTTGACTTGCCTATTTATCCTTTTGCCACTCATCAGATACGTACAGAGATGGATTATTTACTCAAAAATTTCCTCCTCGTGAAATTCTTCCTTTCTGTGATAAGACACCATCCCATCCCTAGAAGTGTTCAAAGCCAGGCTGTTCCACAGCCTGCGGGAAGCTGGTTTGATACTTCTGGGTGTGTTTTCCCTGTGCTCTGGTCTCTTTGCTGGTGGGGAAAAGCAAGTTTGGGAGAAGCCGTGGAAATGCAGAAACAGACGACTGCAGCTGGGAGAGAGAGACACCAGTTCTAACTATTCCCTTCCGTGAGGGCAGCCTGGCATTTGGTGTGATAAAACCAATTACAGGGAATGTATCTGCAGAGAAAGCAAAAGTAGGATCTGTTTAAGAAAGACGTTTACATGAAGGGGTAATTATGTGTAGCCTAATGACAAAGACTGCAGCGGGTTGACTATTAATTGGAGTAGCACAAGCAGGAGATTGCTGGCATTAGCTCTGTGTTTCTTGCTGGTTTTCTCCTGTTTAAGAAGGAAGGAGTGAGAAGCAGATGATGGGGGGGTGTGCGTGCGTGCATTTGCTCTCAATCCATGCAATGACAAAGCCATTTACCCCCACCTCTTTCTCTTGCAGCAAAATGTTCAGATTTGCCAGCAACACTTAGCACAGTTGCTTACTAAGCTACAATTAAATTGATTTCCCACCTTCCTTCCCCTTTTTCGTTCCAAAATCTCAGCAGGATTCAGCATTATAGGAAGAGTAGGAGAGGAGGAGATCTTGGGCCCTATCCTCTGCTCATCTAAATCAGTGCTGCTCCACTCTTCTATGCATTTCCCTAGGAGTTGGGGAAGGTGGGCTCCTACAGATAGGTTTTCCCATGTGGCTGCTGCTCTGGTGGGGAGCCCGAGGTTGAACTGGATCAGTCTATAGGGTGGCCCTAAAGACTTCCCCCCTGGGAAAGGATCCACTGTGGTGTTGGGGGGCTGAGCCTCTGAGAGCCCATGGCAGGGAGGTACTAGGAGGATGATGCTGATGATAATGATTTCTCATCATTAACACCTTGCCTTTGAGGAAAATGATGGGTGGTGACAAGTTCAGCAGGAGTTAACTGCTTTGTTTGTGGAGGTGCCATTAGTAGTACTAATTAGTTTGCTGTCAGGAAGCTCTCATGAGCCTTAATTAACACTTACTGCAGCCTGAAGGAGTGAGGTGCTGTGGTCCTTTGCACATCACAGAGAAGCGTTTTAGGAGGGTGGGACATGCTGGGTTGAGGACTATCCCCAGCCAGAAGGGATGCAGAGGCATCGGTGGTGGCAACTTTGGGGCTGGGGCCATGTAGTCCCCTGCCAAACCCTGCCTGGCCCACACATGGACAGAAATTAGTGGTTATCTACTCAAGCAAAGCAGCTTGAGCTCCAGCTTTGTTGTATTATTTTGGAGGAGCAAGTAGGCTAATGGTTGCACCTGCCTGGGAAGGGCAGTGCCAGAAGAAAATTGATTCAGCAAAGAGGTTCATTTTCACATCAGTCTGAAAGACAAGGGAAAGGTAGATTGATTATTTATTTATTTGTTTGTTTGTTTATTTATTTATTTCTCCCCTCCGTCCTAAGTGTGAGTGAGGGTTTTAGCCTTTTCCTCTTTGGTTTTCTAGTGGAAATGCCAACAATAAACCTAACTGGGAAGGGATACAAAGAGAAGTTTATTTGTGCAGTGCAAAAATAAACGAGCTCTGAAATCACCTTCTATTCTCTAAACAGTATTTGCGGAGCCAAGGAAACTGAGACGGATTATTATGTTGGTTTGGTGGGGTTTTTTTTGAACCACTGAAGGAGTAAGTCCAAAGGATGTAATTTGGCCCAAGTGAGGAGAGCAAGGCTGCTTTGTCCTGGCTTTCTGAATAGCTTTGCCTGCATTTAGACACAGACCATTTCCTCCTCAAGGACCACTGTTGGTATACCCCGGTTACAAACACACCTCATAACACATTAAGGAGGTACATGGCTTGCAAATAAGACAGGAGTATGTTCAGTGGTGCGGGCCCTGGTTGCAGCCCCTCCTGAGCCCCGGGTGGGGTGAATTTGTGCACATCTTTTCTTTCTTGTGCGTTGAATTTTTAGTTGCCTGGCATTAGAGACAGGAAAGGTGGGAGAGAGGTGTTACAGGTGCGAGCAGGCTCATTTTCAGTGGCTTGGGCTTTTTTTTCAAGCGTTGATAATTTATTTTTATATTTTTTTAGTTTTAAAAAGAGGTGTTCTGTTTTTTTTAATGAGTCAGGGTAATCTGGAGTCCGTCAGGATGGAAGAATATTCTCTAATACCCTTTGGGATCTGCCTCGGGGGATGTTTTGGGTGCAGCTCCTTTGTGCTGTGAGCTTGCCCAGCCAAAACATAAAATTTGGGGTCTGTTTGGGGAAGGTGGTTTTCCCAATGGGTAGGGCAGTGGGAAGACCCGGGGTGGGGGGGGGGGGGGGGGGGGGGC